>JARLTB010000150.1:315000-460000 GCA_030141615.1 Unio pictorum | reverse complement strand
CATTTTTTGTTTATAAAACGTTTTCCTTGTGTGACTATGCAAATTCCGTTTAAATGATTTCATTGTGGACAATAAGGAAGATTAGATTCAGGTATCATAAATACTACCCAATATATGTTCCGCAAGCTACCTACACACAGTGTTCAAATCGAATTTCGTTTTTGATACCCCATATATGTTCCGCAAGTTACCTACACACAGAGTTTAAATCGAATTTCGTTTTTGATACCCCATATATGTTCCAATCAGAATTCGGATGTTAGGTCCTTGCTAACATAATTCCTGCATAATCGCAAAGTCCTGATATACATGAATTTATAAAATCATTAGTTTAGAAGATTCACTAATTCTGTATAGTATAATAATTAAGACATTTAATGAGAATGATGATTAGCTCAATCCTTTGCTCCAACTGTCTCGGCGCTAAGGAAACTACGCGTTTTGATGTACGGTACAACAACAAATGAAATAAATATACCGATCTCTACTACAGAATTGTGTGTTTGCATGTGTGTTTGTGTCCTTGTGAGCCTTTAAATATGCTGAACAAAAGAAATTAGTTTTGACTATTGTGTCCATAATCATAATCGTATTGCATGTGTGTAATATTGATGTATTGTTTATAATCAGGTTTCCTTAACAGACAATGCTTTCATTGTTAAAGAGAAGGAAGTTTATATTCAGATGCTATTAATTATATTTCATATATGTCCAAGCTACCTACGCATATAGTTCAAATCGAATTTCGTTTTAAATCACGGAAGTATCACACTAAAAGCAGCAGATATTAGTGCAATACTGTCAATGTTAAAGTCATTGAAGTATTAAATTGTTGTAACAAGTGTACCTGCATATAATCCAGTCTGAAATAAAAAGCTAGGATCAGTCTAGATTGCGTGAAAGTAATTAGGTACCGCATAAATGATATAAGGCTTGTTACAAAATACTCAAAACATCTGCTAATAGGGCGTTTCCTACCATTTAATATTGTTTGTTAACTGAATATTAGCTCAAACAGACCAAAATTACGTAGTCAGTTGTTAGTAATTAATTTCATGCCTCTTTAAATAAATTTGGTTTATGTAATGTATGCATTTATCGAGGTTTATACCTAAGGCGGTTACGTATCCGTGTCCAAACATACATTTTCTCAACACTATCCTTTTATAGCTGTAATGCAAACTTATAGTGAGGTTAGATACGCAGATCGACAACTCTTTATGAAGGACTTCAGCACTAAATTTTCTTGTAGTGATGTGAATCCTGACGAAGCTTACCAGCTTTCAACTGGCTTTCAATCTTTGTAAAACAAAAGTATCTTTGTGAAAAACCACGGCTGCTAGATTACGTGGAAATTAAAGATCTGCGAATACATCTCTTCGTAAAAGCAGAAAGTCAATCGCATATTTCAGTTTGAATGCGTAATAGGGGCATATATAATAAGTAGGATTTTCGAAAGATTCCATTTAATAATAATAATAATAATAATAATAATAATAATAATAATAATAATAAAAATTACGACCAATTATAGCGCCTAATTTTTAGAAGCTCTAGGCGCATTACACCATCTATAATGATATGACTACACTACCGAAAAATAAATAACAAAACAAATGAAATTGGAAAACTTAAAAACATGCTGAAAACATGTAAGATACAAAACATTATCAGGTCTCTAAGTTTGTTAGAAAGGTGAGTAATAAGTTTTCAGGGCGATCTTAAAAGGGACCACTATGTCTTTGTGTTTAATTTCAATGAGCAATTCGTTCAACATCTCCTGGCCCTGGTATGCAAAAGAACATTGTCCATATGACTTCGTTTTCATAGTGGGAACAATCAGTTTATGATTGTCGGAAGAAGAGCATAGGTATCTTGCTGGTGTATTCATATGGGTGAGGCTGGATAGATATGTTGGACTGGAGTATGTCAGTGAAACGTAGCACAGAGACCATATTTGGTTTTGATTCTGTATCGAATTGATAGCCAGTGTAAGGTACAGAGCAGTGGTGAGGTGTGCTCTGATTGAAGGTCTCTACAGATGTTCCGAGCAGCCGTGTTTTGAACTTGTCATGATTCTGGAGTATATATTGTGACGAACCAATCAGAACTGAGTTACAATAGTTTAGTTCTTTAAAATTTTAACGAAAAACACAAGTACTTTAGTAGCATCAACTGAAAGATATTTGCCAATGTAACAGATGCGTCTCAGTTCAAGATATGCAACTTTGCATATGTGCATGACATGTTGGTGCAATGTGAGAGTACTGTCTAGAGTAAAACCTAGATTTCTTACTGACTGTGAGAGTTTAATGTTGGTGTTGCTGATATGTATTATATGAGGTAAAGGATGTGAATGAGAACGCCTTTGTGTTGTGATCAGACCGGCCTCAGTTTTATTCTCATTCATCTGCATCATGAATGTCATCATCAACTTCAGCTGTTTGGCTTAACTTGTATTTTTGAGTACCACTGGTGAGACACTGGGTGATGATCTATGACGCTTGAAAGCGGCTGAGAGTATATAATGAAGAGAACAGATCCACGAACAGACCCCTGTAGGATACCACAACATCGATCAACTGATCTGGAATGTATTCCATTTGCAGATACAATTCGTCTCATGTTGACAAAGTAGGACTTGAACCACAGTTAGGCCTTTTCTTAATACCAAAGACATGTTGGAGACGGTGATGTAATATATCATGGTCTATTGCGTCAAATACTGCATACAAATCAAGGAGTGTGAGGACAGTAGTTTTTCCACTATCCTAAACAGAGAGAATGTCATTAAATACTCTCAGAAAAGTAGTTTCAGTACTGTGGCAAGGGCGATATGCAGACTGTACATGGAAACAAAGACTGTTCAAATTTAAATGAGATTCCATTTGGGTTAGAACAACTTTTTAGAATATTTGTTATATGAAATGGGAGATTAGTTCTTAGAATCGTTATTGTCAAGTGTTGGTTTCTTGAGCAGAAGCTTTACGGTGGCAGTTTGAAAAATGATAGAAATTCCCCCATTGAGACAGAGATATTAATAACATCAGTTAGTAAAGGCAATATTTTGGTCTAAGCACTCAAGCAGCAGTGATGTTGGAATTAGATCAAGTTCACAAGACGTTGGTGCACTCTTCATCACAATTGTCCGTACTAAATCAACTAAGACTGGTTCAGATACTCCTAATGGTTGCCACTGAAATTTTGTATCATAACGTTATGGTGACGAGTTAATTGAAATTGTGTTGTTAAACGAATCTCTAATGGTTTTTACTTTGTCACGGAAGACATTTGCAAATAGGTCCGGACTGTCCAGTGGAGAGAAGGTAGTTGGAAGTTGTGTACATTTATCCCTTGACATTAATTTGTTAGTTATGTCGAAGAGCTCTTTGCAGCTGGAACTCTCCGTGATCATAGTACTGTAATGGGATAAGTTTGCTAAATGGACTATGTTTGCGACGTTCTTCTAGTCGGCTTCATTGATTTGTTTATAAATAGTGAGTCTGGTGGAAAGCCAAAGCCTTTCTGCTTTTCGGCGATATCTTTTAGCAGTGTGAAGCTAATCCCTAACACTTCTATATCATAGAGAACACTTTTTATTGATACTCTGCATTTGGTGGCTGGGCATGTTTGTCAAGCAATGAACGCAGGAAGTTATCGAGTTGTTCTGCTGTTGGATGTAAATACGTTGTTAGGTTTTCCTGAATGTCATGCATTCATTTGGTTCTATGAATCATATGGAGGTTTATCTCAGTAGCAATTAAAAGTAGAGGGTTAGGGACTGATAGGTCGATATGGCATATAATGCAGAGGTGATCTAATGCAAATTCTTGTGATGCAAGGGTGAATTGCAGAATATTATCATCAGGTACATGAAGAAACCAGTCTAACATGTTTATGGGTGGGTTGGTTAACTGACCGTTTAAGGTTGAAAACATGACTGGAATCTAGGAGTTTTGACGTGTATGGGTCTCCAGGACAGTCAAAGTGAAAGTTTAAATATTCAAGAATAATTAGGTTGCCACCTATTGAATGAACTACCATACTCCAGAAGATTCGGAAACAGCTCCAAAAAGAGAGCTTTAGGAGGAGGGTGATAGAGACAGAAAAAAATAGACTGACCTTTGTTACAGTGTGCGAGTTGTTTGGACTAGTTCAAAAGATGTATGACAGAAATTGAAGGCTGTGTTGTATTTAAGGCATTGTATTATGGAATTCTTTGTGATGAGAGCAATTCCAGCTCCGTGAAAGAACCATGCTAGTGTTTTAAGCATTATCCTAGCGTTTTCAACCAGGAACTGTAATTCTGAATGATAGCTAATTTAATCTAAAATGAAATATGTAGCACGCTCGGAATTCTCTATTTTCTGTTCCAATTATTCTCATGCATTTTTTAAACGATTGTATTATGGTTAGGACAGTCATAAAGGATAATGTCATCCAAGCCTTATGATATGATATCGCGGCCTGCTTCATTGCCTTGATGGTATTGGGTTATATTTAATAAATGACACGTTATTGTTTGTAAACGTGAACGTAAAATCTGAAAACTTATGTTTCTTAAGCTGTTTGTGTCATTGCCATTAAAACTGTTTTAATATATATCAACTGTTACATAGTAACCTCTCTAGCATACTATTTAAAAGAAAATCTACGTAACTGCCAAATAATTGGTTACATCTATGACCCGCGATTTACTTCTGATTTGTCCGTCGTGAAAGGCAGACGACCCTACTCTTTAAATTGTTTTACTCCTAAGATATTTGTCTATTCATCAAGCCTTCATTTGTTCTCAGTACTAATTTAAACTGATGGACTTCAGTCCAACATACATATCTGGCCTCACACTATGTACACACCAGCAAGATAATTAAGCTTCTCTTCTGACAATCGTATATTATTCGAATTATTCACACTATGAAAATAAACTAATATGTAATATGGACAACTTTCTTTTATAGACCAGGGACCAGCAACTCGGAACGAAATCCCCATTTAAACTAATAATAATAATAATAATAATAATACTAATAATAAGGACTTTGTATAGCGCCTAATCTTTAAAAGCTCTAAGCGCTTTACACCATCAATAATGATATGACTACACTACAGAACAACAAATGACAAAAACAATGAAATTGGAAAACATAAAAACATGCTGAAAATATATAAGATACAAAACATGATTAGGTCGCTAAGTTAAATTAGACCCAGAGACACAGTAATCTCTTTCAAGGGTAAACTTAAAACGCACCTTTTAAGACTGCAATAACAAACTTAAAGAACTATAAAAGTTTGCTACATTAACTATTTTCAGCATGTATTTATCCTTTTCAATTTCAAGGTGCTTTTTCTGTCTTTTTTTGGGTCATATTATTATAGATGTTTTTAAAGCGCTTAGACCTTCTAAAGAATAGAAGTTATACAAAGACCTAATTATTCTTCTTCTTCTTCTTCGTCTGCTTCTTCTTCTTCTTCGTCTGCTTCTTCTTCTTCTTCTACTTATTATTATTATTATTAGCCCACAACAATGATCACTTGAACTAGAAAACGTGGGGGCTCATACTGTATAACTCAAATATTTCAGCATACATAACACATCCCGATCTTATATTTCTTTAGTAGTAGTAGTAGTAGTATTAGGAAACGTATTAGCAGTAATAGTAGTATTTGTTCTGATCCTTGATCCCTCTTTGGTTATTATGGAGCCAATATCGATATATCATTATGTCGTCGTAGCAGTAGATCAACAGTGTTATAGATCCGGCTACGGCGCCATTATATCTTATAATTGGTGGTATGTAGTATTACTTTGCATAAAGATGTGTGTTGTATGAGTTTGTACTCCTAAGTTTTCACTTGTATATATGTGTCCAATGTAGTCAAAGTCGGACTTTTCAGTATTAGTTATATTTGTTGTATGAGAGCTACATGAAAGACACTTTTAGCATTTGAATATGATCGAAATGTGGATCACCTAGCCATTCTGAGTATCAGCAGTTGTAGTATGTTGTGGTAGTAGTAATTGTATTACAGTAGTAGTAGTAGTAGTAGTAGTAGTAGTAGTAGTAGTAGTAGTAGTATAAAACGCGTGTATTTTCCTTTGAAGCATAACCTTTGCTGTGTTTTGTGTGTGTGTGTGTGTCTCTCGTCCATTGATTCGACGAGGACAACTCTAGTCATCTGAGAATTGGAGTAGCTGGTTCTGATATGTGCCTGCGCATGTGGCTGATGAGGCCAATCCTTACACGGAATAGTTGCTTATACGCACAGAGTTCATAATTCATGGCAGTCTCCATTATGTGAGGTATGTCTACAATACAAGCAAGAAAAGAATACTTTCGACTCCATACTATGTGTACTGGATTATATGCAGCTATTTCATTTAGAATAAAGGCCATTAACCAACCCCCCCGAAACTTATGTAAACAACACAGTAAAATGATACCATACAATTCAAAGATTTAATGTATTATATGTATCAGAGCAAGATGTAGACTATTACTGCGATTCTTCAGTCCTACATTTGGTCTTGTAAGTTACATCGTTGAAAAAGGATCTTTCATCTGATAATGCATCTTGCAGTACGCAATCGTTTTCAACGATTTATATTTCATTTTATATTTAAAACATATATTCGTAAATTAAAATGACATTTCCTGTATAATTCAAGCTCCAGACACGGTTTCATCAAACACAGATGATAATAAGTTTCTTCGCTTGACATTCGTATATATTTACTGCCGTGTTACTAACAAAACCTAGACGTTTTTCCTACGTTTTCCATTTAATTTACATAACTATTATCCATGTATCGGGCTGCCGTAAGTGGTAAGCGTTCTTCTGTGTTGTGAATAACGAGAGGCTTGAGAGATAATATAATCTTGAGATGGGCCCTGATATATACAATATAGTTGTTTTGTGTTTTGGTAATTCGACCTGACTACACATGTTAATATGATCGTTTAAAAAGAAAAAAAAATGATGATGTTAATGAATGCACGACATAAATCAGCATGTCATCATTACAGGTCTTAATGCTCCCACATATCAATTGTTATTAACAGTTTGAGCGTGAAGAGTCTGTTATACTCAAGACATGACCTGTTGATGGGTACACTCACCTATATGTCGGTATTGTTATAGCACGTCAGTTGAGCTGGCACATTCAACCACATGGATAAGGCCCTAGATTTAAAATCGCTTTTATAAATTTGTTATAACATGTGAAAAAGGTGTGAGAGGTATCGACAGATCTACTACGCCATGACAGCCTAGAGTGTACAGATACTCGTAATGAACCGTGCCGAATATTATCTTTCGCCTCTTGATGGGCTAAATAAAGTCTTAAGTGAGTATTTCAATACACTTTCTTTAAACATATGTTTAGTTTGCATAATAATTAAACGCACTTTTATATCATGGGAGCTGAGAATAAAAAAAGCAAAGTTAAAACTTCACTGTAGTCGCTTGCTTAAATTCGTTTATATATTAAAACAGTGGCATGCACATCGCTTTTCTACTTAATGTTTCGTTGATTCCGTTAAATTATTCAATTTGACTAATCTTAAGACATGGGTAGTACATTATACAATGATGATGTATTATGTTTGTATTTAATTTGTTGATTTGAGTTATCATTTATGCAGTTGTACCAGTTACATGCTTATTTAGTAATGGCTTTAAACAGTGATTGTTGTATTAATTTTCAGCTTGAAATGGTTAACCTTCAATTATCCCTTCCTCTAGTAGAATGATTCATAAGTGTCAATGGCATTATTTCCTGTTCAAAATGTAGTCTTTTTGCTTTATTTAAAATCAGAGTTTGTGTATAAAATGTGGAATTGCAAAATATTTTAGTCTTGTTTAGCATTAACTGTCAAACGTTGCAGGATTCGTAACGGACACATATTTTACATAGTTTATATCACTTTAACTTGCAGCCATTTTTTTCTTCCTCAGAGTACCTTCCTCTGCCAACCAGTACTGACTTGATCATTCATCATCAGAGAATTGATCTAGTGTGGTTGTCGAGGCACTGCGCTGAACATCTGACCAGTTGCTTTAACTTGTAATCATGTGCCAATGCCAGTGTCTCTGCAACCCTTTTCCTGGTTCATTCTGTAATGTTATTAGTCTACTTTTTTCCCTGTCTACCGCTCTTTCTGCCACCATGGACGATGTCCAGCAGTAATGGTGTTTATTGGCTGCTGGCTCTAATAAAATGGTCATACCCGTTCAGCTTTCTCTTTTTGACGGTTGTGAGGCGGTCTTTATATTGGCCCTACTTTGTGCCCGGTGGTGTTACACCCGTCTTTTTTATGATGTGGTCCATGTAATATATACCAAAGATGGCTCTGTAGCATCTCATTTCTTCGGCGTAATTCTGCCGTCAGGGTCCAGGCCTCAAATGTATACAAAACGATTGAGATAACAAGTGCTCTCGATTGTCTGAGTTTAGGTTTCAGAAATATATTCTTATCTCTTCAGATTGGTCTTAGCCTTGACATACCTGCCGTTGTTTGTTCTGCATATGACAAATGTTATGATCTTGATCCCTTTTTGGTTATTATGGAACCACTATGTTTGTACTTGCTCACAGATTCCAGTTCATGCTTTTTTATTTTAATATTGGCTTAGGTTTGTTTGCCACTATTTTTAATCATCTTTGACTTCTCCGCGCTCATCACCATGTCAAATCTGGTAGATATATCAACTAAGTTCTCCACTAACGGGGCAAGCTCGTCTTCACTACCTGCTGGATCATCAATGTCATATGCAAAGCTGAGGTTGGTGATGATACTCCCTCCAATGCTGACTGTCCCATAGTGGTTTTCCGTGATTTCACTCTTTATGGGCTCTAAGTAGATTTTGAAAAGTGTGGGTGACAGGAGACAGCTTTGACGTTATCCAAATGTTCTACCGAACCAATCCTCAAAGCAATATTGAGCACTTACTGCACTGGTTGCATTGGCATACAGCTGCTTGATGGCATTGATGAACGTTTGACCAATATTATACATTTAAATTGTGGCCGACAATGCCCCATGCCGCTCTCTAAGAAAATGTTATTTTGAAATATATGAACACATGAGATGTCTTGATAATTTTGCGAGTAATTTTCACACATAATCCTGAGATTGAATATTTGTTCTATTGTGCTTCTTCCACTCCGGAACCCTGCCTGTTCTACAGTGATTATTTATCCTGGTTGTGGTTTCAGTCCATTCCAGATGATCTTCAGCATCACCTAACTAGCATGTCTGATCAAACTGATAGTTCTGCATTTTTGGCATAGCTGGATATTGCCTGTTTTGATGAATCTTATATTTAGTGAATGGGTCCGCTGTGTTGGCCATTAACCTGTATGCCAGATCTTGCTTCTCTTTTGTATTAGTAGATGTATCATTGATTGCCCCCATTCTTGATAAGATCACCTGGGATGTTGTGTACTCCAGCTTCTGTCCCATTCTTCAGTGACCTTTTTGCTGAATCCACCTTTTTTAAGAATGGAGAAATCATCATGATTTGTCTTGATTGGAACGTCATGCACCTCTGGGTGTCCTGTGGACTGATGTTGGCACAATTCTTCGCAATACTCAGTCTATCTTTCTACAATGTCACCGCATGTGTTAGGCATTTTACAATTTCGTCTTGAATATTACTGACTATTGCTTGCTTCTATCTGGTGAATTCTTAGATAAGTTGGAATGCCATTTTATTGTTATGCTTTATCAGTCTTCTCTTATTTCTGTGCACCTTAGGTATTTTGCTTTCTTCAAGTTCTCTGATTTTCTTGTTTTATTCTAAGTATTCGATTGCCCCTGTATTGTGTATGTTGTTTTTAAGGTTTCTTCCGACATGACTAAAATTCATAATCTCTTCCGTAACCCAAGTTGTTGATTTTTTGCAGGGGGGGGGGGGCGGGCGATGGAGGCCAATAATGTTCTTGCCAGCTGTTGTCATGACTGTGTTTAAAGCTTCTGTCATCACTTGAACATCAACATCGCAATAAGAGAACCCAATTTAACTCTAATTGTGGCTTGAAATGACTTGCTGATGCTAGGATCCTTCAGTTGTTCAAGGTTGAATTTGAGTCTGATGTTCCTTTTTTGTTCATTTTCGTCAGCCAATCTCGCAGGTGTATAATTACTAGGTCGTGACCACTCCAAAATTAGCAGTGTTTGCTAAAATTGATATCAGCTTGATAACGGTTGTGAAACAGTTTGTAGTCGAATTGGTTATGTTGGGTTCCGTTTGGTGCGTGCCATGTTCAGCAGTGTGAGGCAATATGTTGACCAAAGGTGATGGCTGCTGCCACGTCTTGGTAGCTTGTCAATGGTAAGTTCATAGCATGAGGATTGACAGTGATCATCCCAATCTTTGACATCATCTTTGCTAACGTTGGCATTTCAGTCTCCTTGGATGATGAAGATATCCTTTTTTCCTACCATGTTTATACGACCAAGGAGTTTGTTGTCAAACTCTTCTTATTCTACATCATCATGGTCAGTAGTTGGAGCATATACTTGGATAATTGTGATTTTAAAGGGTTACACTTTCAGATGAATGGTATAATTCAGCTACATATGGGGCGGTCTGCAAACACATATCCCTTGATGCATTCGTTTACTTGGAAGCCTACTCTATGTATGGACATGTCCAACTCTCAGCTATAGTCAAATATATGCCCATCTTCCGTTTGGTGTTCTCCTAGCGCCTTTCATTGGACATCACAGAGTCTCAGTATGTGCCATGCCTGGTGCTCCAGGTCATATTACAACTCTTGGAGTCTTCCAATTTGCTCCAGAGTTCTAATGTTCCAGGGTGTAATGGCTATGCTGTCTTTCGCTCTGATTATATGCAAAGTAACAGTAGCATTTTTGTCACCTTGTTCTGGTGGACAAAGGCAGACACGTTCCTTGTTGACCTGGGTGACGACCGATTAGGTATGGTAAGTCATATGCATTAGGTATGGTAAGTTCAGATTTCTTCAGCAGTATCAATGTGTCTTCGGCAAACGTCGTCTGCAGAGCCCAGCCCTCGATAGATCAAATTGTTGCCAGAAGTGGATGTATTTCATCCTTCAGATGCACTAGGGTCTCCACTACGTATTTTCGTATAAGGTTTACTCCCTTACCTTGCTGGCTAACCAAAAATGAACATCAAATGCAGCAGGAGACTCATATGGACGGCTGCTTCCATTTACCGAGCTTTTAAAGCATCTGCCACTGCCCTTTTTGCAAACGTTGTCCCAAGCAGACGTATAAATTGCACACACTTACAACATCTTTTATAACGTGTTTCACATGCAAAAACGCTCTCCACAGTCATAACTAGAAATCTTTGTCATCATATAATGACCAATTGTGTATTAACTACACTACGCTATGTTTCGTATTATAATGTAAGCTAACAGAGGCCAATGATGCATGTAGAATTACGTCTCAACCTCTTTTCGACTCGTCTTATCAGTTCCTTGCACGCAGTGAAACCATTTAGTGTAGCTAACCTTTGTATGTATATTACTTAAATCACTCTCTTCCTGACACGTGGCATTAGAACCTTCATTTTGTAACTATTAATCCCTGTTTTGTTTTAAGCCACATGTATATCGATAGGTTATTGACTTTGTTATAAATTGCTAGCGTTTACCTGAATAGCAGCATCATCCCAATATAAGACTAAGACTCGGAAGTATATCCCTAGGTACGTACTAATGATTGCGATATAGCTGAGATTAAGTGGAGTTGTTACTCATACCATGCAGTCATGAGGCATTCCACCCAGAACTCAGCAATTCACAAAGTGGTGAATAACTTTGTAATGGTCCGATATTAACCAATTTTTAGTAAGCAATTAAAAATCTTTAATTACTCGAAACATCATAGCAACAAATGCTTCACTCAGATTGCTAAACTTAATTTTATTGGATGTTAGGTAAGCAAACTGTGACGATATGCTAAAGTACCTAGAAATATACGGATTATGTTCTTGACGACATAACTTCAGAAAATATCTCATATTTCGCCAATGATAATTTAAATCGCATTGTGTTTTCCTAATTGAACAATCATAAGAGTTGGATTAATAATGGAGATTGCGGTCGGTCACTGGACGAACAAAGCCGAGTTTACTTATAATATACAACTAGATTTTAATGATTATTTTATCATTTTGAACATGTTTTATTTTTACTGCATTCAATAAAATTTTGCTGTAAAATGTTCATCCTAAAAACAATTGAAACAATTCGTTTATATTGATCGTTTATTCTAATGGCATAACATAATTATGTGATTTCCAACCATACGACACTATTGAGGATTCTCTTCACAGTATCATTTGAAAAAAATATATCGATTCATATAGTATATTTACGGTACTTGTGCACTCAATAGGCGGTCTTCTTCAAGTTTGATTTCGTTGCCACCAATACAATCTTGTTGATGGCAAGCAAATATTACATTAAGTAAACATTACTTTTGTAAATTTGCCTCTCTGCAATCTTTGCATTTAGTGCGGATTATACTTGGAACAATGACATCATTTGAGTATGTTTCATTTCAGATTTGCTCCACGTTTGCATTATTTGTATCTATGCAGATCTCCAAGTATTAATGTTTTACTGAAATTCAACAGGTCCGACATCTTCGAAGAAAAAGGGCGCTTACATGTCTAGGAATAGATGTGTGTACGTGATACGACATGAAATAAATGTATTGAGTTTCGATGCATGTGTAATAGACTCAAGTAAATTAAATTGGGTTTTTAAATGATGTCACATGTAGACTGAACTTTGCTTTGGTTCACAACATGTATAGTTGTTACATATTTTGATTATAGGCTATCGCATGAGTAACTTAAATTAATATTGTTACACGGGAAAGTATGGGTTTACCCAAGGAAACCTTGGTTTTTATAACCGCTAATGGTTTAAATGGTCAACTAATATCATGCAGTAATATATAGATGTCATTGTGTTTGTGTGTGTGTTTGTATTCGTGTGTGTGTCTGTATGTGTGTGCATATTTAATTTTTAGTTCTGTGTTAGGTTTAAAATAATTATTTCATTCCATGCTATTGTAATTTAACATTGCTAGACTTGACGTTGTAAAAAAGCTGAATACATTTCTCCTTGACCTGTTAGACTATTTAATTTATTTTTTATTTTAACAACTAATACATACCAAAATTGATCTATATGCGTATTTATCTCTATGTGTATTGATATCTATGTGTTTTGATCTCTTTGTGTATTGGCTTAATATCAGGATCTTCTTTTAATAGGTCAAGCAAATATGCATAATTGAGTCAGTTCATTGGACTTCCCGAAGTTAATTGTATAGATTATTGCTTTAATGGTTCTAACATCAGGATCATTCTAGATGGGTTTTTTCCAATTTAAACTTTTTTTCTTTTAAAAACAGCGAATTCTGAATTGACTAAAAATAGATCTAATATTTTGACTTTAAGGACATTGTCATAAGTACCTTAATAATTAGAACTTTTAATTTCAATATTAAATGTCATAGCTATCAGTTTTGTGCTGGATTCGTTTTGTTCAAATTGTTGAATTCAAGTGTTTTATTTTCTATATAAATAAATACGGCAATAATATCACTCTCGGATAGGCACATTCACTGGAATTAATTGTATTTTCAATTTTCCGTGATTTAACAAGAAGACTATTGACATGAAAACATTTTAATAAGTCCTACAAACACGTGATCGACATCAATTTTGGGATATTTCTGGGCGATTAATGCTTTCAGTCAGGCTTTACATTGCCAGGACTTGTGCCTGTAATTTGTTTATTATTATGGGATTTAATGTTTATTTTGTACTCATTATTTTTCTATTTTATTTTACAAAGTTTCTTCTTTTACTTTTCCTAACCTTTCATCACTGAATCACTGAATTATATCGTAAATATTTTACAACTTTTGATTTGCGCAATCAAGCAATGTTTTTCTACTTGATGTTGTATGAATAGTCAAATGAAGAATAAAATAGCAATATTTGTTGGATGACAGAAAAGAAATATTAGGATTTCATTTTAGAACAATATATTTTCTCAGTGGAAACTCTTTTTCATTCTTGATCGATATGTCCCAAACATGCTATTTCAGCTTGTGTCGCCATAAAGAAATACATTCACTTAATTTGCAAATTGAAGAAATTTAGTTCGTACTCAAGATTGTTTTCCATAAAACTGAATAGATATTATAAATGGAATCTTGCAAACAGTAATTGTTTCTAATTTGTTATTTATATCTAAATATGTTATATATGGTTTTCTTATTCAGAAAAGATGAACTCACGAAGAACCATCTCCGAAAAGCATCAAGTTAAGAAATCTAATTCGAGAAAAGAAACTCAATTTTTTTAAACAATAAGACCATAGAATGTATACCAGACATTGTCCCGTTGATCGAATAATGTTGGTCATGGCTTTTGTTATAAAACGTCTCCAACTAAGTTTGATATCCAACGCGATTCAAACATTTGATCGACTAGGGATAGTATGGAGACTAATTCTGTACCTAAGTATCTTATTGACTGTTTTACCTATTTTTGAAGCAAATTCAACTTGTATTGTCAATGGAATTCATTATATCTGCAACAATATTGCCACCAGGAGAGATTTTCCTGTTGTGTTACCGACAAATGTTCAGAAGGTTACGCTGATAGGATCAAACGAACTTAAGTCCTTCCCCGGTGAACGTTTCAACCATCCAACATGGGCTAATGTATCAGAACTTTCCATTATTGATTTTACTAGCGTTGAACATATTAAAGAGGATTGTCTCTCTGGACTGGAACAGTTAAAATTTCTCTCAATATCCTATTGTACTTATCTCGATAAAATTGGCAAGGATATATTTAATTCTACACCTAATATTGAGGCACTTCATTTGGATGGGAACACGCGACTAAAATTATCTGAAGTTGAAGCAGCACTAATTGATAAACTGAGTAATCTTAGATATCTTTCTTTAATTGGAATCCAAGCTATCGAGCAATATATTGTCCTAGGAGACAACTTTTCGAAAGCTCTTCATGGAAGGAATCTTACATATTTGGATATAAGTCGAGTCAAATCTATTATTATCCAACAAGCTTTCGTAAAATATTTGGTTCAAAATCTAAAATACTTAAATGTGTCTTACTCTACTCCAGCTTTGCCTCGTGGAATGAACTTTAATGTAAGATCGACTTTCCAAAACATCGACATGCTTGATCTTACTGGTGTCCAATATACTGTTATGAAATATTTGATAAGAGGTGGGGACCAGCTGATAGAAGCGGCTAAAATTCCAAAGGTAACGTATCTGTTTATCCAGGAATTGAATGATCCAGATACTCAAGTAAGCTTGAATATTAGATACAGTATTGATAATTGTGGCATCAAAGGTCCCAAGATGGTGGACCTAAGCAAAAACAGCTTGAAACGTTTAAATATTTCATTTCTTGGTTTCTGTCGTGCACACAAATTAGAGACATTAAACCTAGCGAATAACAATATGGAATATATATCACCAAACTTTTTAAACATTTTCCCTTCACTAAAAATTCTAGATTTGTCCAATAACCTATTAATGAAGATGCAGGATATAGACGAGTTTTCCGATATGTTTTCCCAAAACAAAGACCTTGAGATAGTTTTCCTACGTAATAACCATCTTACTATTGTACCATCAAATTTATTCGCATCCAATTCTAAGCTGCGCATAATTGATCTGAGTGAGAACGAACTCGCCTACTTTAATATTAATCTCCGCAACGCAGAACATTTGACTTTAATTAATTTAAGAAGGAATTGTCTGAAAAGTTTGTCTGCATCCATAATGGAACAATTTGAGTCCCTACTTTGGAAACAAAACACTGAAAACAATAAGAGAACCAATGTTACAACTGTTTTACTCAAACAGTTTCAAGATAAAAGTCTTATAGGAAAGCGGTACAGATATGGATACAACGCAAGCGAAGAAATACAATTCGAAGAATTGCATTCCATTATTCCACTATATGTAACAATTGATATATTGGAGAATCGGTTCGTGTGTGATTGTGACACACTTGTGTTTATGGAATGGATGTTATTTACAAATATCGACATCATTAATAAGACAGTATTGCCATGTAAATATGGCAATAATGAAGAGTTCCTAAACATTGAACTCTTTCAAATGGTTCAACAACATTGCCGGCTTACAAGTATTATTGGCATTGGAGTTGCGTCATCAACAGCCATAATAATAAGTATATTTACTTTCGCCATTACGATTCGTCTTAGACGTAAATCGGCACGCCAAAACCAGGACCTTGAAAACTTGAAGAGGACAATTCTGCAGGAGAACGCAAATTTCAAATTTCTTGTATTTCTTTCATACTGCAGCAAAGACGCTCAAATCGTAGACGATACCATCTTGCCTTCTTTAAATAGATATCTCCATGAAAAGTTCAACACAGAAAAGGATCTTGTGTGTACTGGAGAAAATGATTTTGTTCCCGGAATGCGCATCATAGAAGAAATACATCGATGTATTGATCAAAGTCTAGTCGTAGTCCCTGTAATAACACAAGCATTTCTTCAGTCTAACTGGAGCCAGGAAGAATGTGTTGCAGCCGTTGACAGACACAGGCAAGTTGTGATTCTAATGAAGAAGCAAACCGACACATCTAGGGCACTTGTTACAATACAAAATCTAATAGGACAATACACCAGAGGAACCTGGTCGGATAATGAAGGAGTCTTTGAAATTCGTCCCTCTTGGAATACAATTTGCGAGGGAATAATTCGTGCTGCAATTGAGGCGTTTCGACAGTATAGGAGTCACAATTTGATCGAACCTGCTGAAGCTAATCCTTTGGTCGAAGAAATTGTATAGTATACTTACCAATATCTTCAATGCACAACCAATAATTCATTAAAATTACAATATTATTTGTTTAATTATAGAATTGTCATATCCCTGACGAAATGTAGAGACGAGATTTAGCACGCCGAAATGACATGTACCTTAAGGTTGATATTCAGCTCAATGAAATGGAATGAGTGGTACAAAAACATTAGATATCCATGTTAGATAAATTAGGACTCATTTTGGGAACGGTTTAAATGGGATATAAGGAAACTGAACCCTAATTGACACGGTCCGCAAAGAAATCTTCTATGATTCTGATGAATAACTGATATATGAAATACATTTATATATATATATTATAATTCATATGTTGTATCCCTTATCATACTTCATTTGTTTTATCTATGTTTAATGAATACATTGTCGCTGGCTATTCGTTTGTCATCATGCATTTCACGTACATTTCCCCAATTACTTCCCGCAACAATGGCGTCGTTTACAATGATGCATGTGGATTATCTCTCTCACTATGTGCACAACTGTGAGACCCTTTTTTTATGGAATGATTACTGTCAATGTCGCCTTTGATGTAAATATGATTTGATCCATTACATTGTATGCATGCGACTGAATACTACATTGCATAGTTAACACGAACATATATTATGATCGTTTTAGTATACCAGCTTAAATAGAATTTAGACAAAACGACTCTGTATAAGTTCTTCTTTTTTTAATTTATGTATTAACATGTTGATTTCTTATATTATAAGTGTTTTTTCCTAAATAAAAATGAAATCCATTTTCCTGGTTAGTCGGAAAAAATTGTTAAATTAGTTATGTTATGTTATACATTTTTCCTTAATTTCATCATGCAAACGTTCCAACAGTAACCATTAGGTTCCATGAATCAACTTATAACTGCAAGTAACAGAAACTTGAAAAGAAGGCGATTTTTGTAACATACTTTTATTATATTATGTGTATTTAATTGCATGTATCAGTTTGTGTTCGTTTTATTTAAAATTCATTATATGGTATTGTAATGTGACGTTAAAATCAGTATTATTATTACTAAAAGAATCCAATACGTTTTTTTGGGGTCTACGTTTTGGAATATTCTGAGTGTCATCCAGGGTATGATTTCAATTTTGTAAACATGAGCAATGTTTTTAACGTTATTTTTCATTATTTAGCGAATTTCTTTCTCTCGAAATACAATATGGTTGTGATCAAATTTTTGGATGGATGGTGACATTAAATAAATGTATAGTGTTTTCAAACATATAATTATATTCTGTGATTCAACAAAGGAATGTTGGCCCATC
Source organism: Unio pictorum (assembly GCA_030141615.1). Lineage (NCBI taxonomy): Eukaryota > Metazoa > Mollusca > Bivalvia > Unionida > Unionidae > Unio > Unio pictorum. Next base: position 441,801 of record JARLTB010000150.1, on the reverse strand, counting down.
AACACACTTACATATATGACAGACACTTCATTGACGTCAGTTGTAGAAGTTATTCCAGTCATTTTTGGGCTTGTGTCTGTAATTGTTAAATTATCTTAGGAGTTAAATCCAATTCCGTAAGTTGTCTTTTCTAAGTTTCTCTTTGTATTCAAAGGAAATAAATTATACATTAAATATTACAAAGTTTTCTAGAGGTTTATTTTTTTCTGTTTCACTGTTTAATAATATATCCTAGTAATAGATTCATTATTAATACGAACAATTCCTCATTAACGTTCCACAGAATCAATATATTTGCTTTATAGTTTTATTTGCTTATAAATGCACTTAAGTATCGTGTATAAATTAAGGACTCAATCGATTATATGTTGAATTATCTTTCTGTTATTATGAACGAAATTATACTGCTATGCAATACTGTGTAAAACCCATTTGCATGAACGTATATTCGCTGAGTATTATGTGATATCGTTTTGATATATTGTTTGTTTAATTTGTGTATGAAGATTCCTTGGACGTCTCTCATATTTCTTTTCATAAGTTATCTAACTTTAGGATATCACACTTTGATAAAATACATGTAAGCAAACAAACATAAATGTTTTCTATCGTTGTTCATCAGACGAAACGATTTTGTTTTTCTGAGGGCATCATTACTATTACTATATACATCCAGTTCTCCAGAAAATTAGATTTCATCGTTTGTGTGCAAAAAGCACCAATAACATGACTTATACTTTGAACAATTATAAAATATTGTTTTCGAACTTCTTATACGGATTGAACCTTTAAGTTTCGTCCGATAGGACCTAATATTAATATATGAAAACATCAAAGTTCTGCATTCCATCGGCATCCAAGAAAGGGAGAATTTCATTCAGTATAGCCATTGTTTTCGTCATCATATTGAATACTATAATGACATAGAGCAAAACATCTTCGGACAAATTATAACAAAACAATTTATAACAAATTATAACAAATTATAATAAAACAAATTATAACAAATTATAACAAATTATAACATAACAAATTATAACAAATTATAACAAATTATAACAAAACAAATTATAACAAATTATAACAAAGTGTTATACGAAGAGTTCGCACTACATTTTATTGGTATCAACTTAGATTCTGTGTTTTATAAAAGCGAATATTGTGTTTGATTATAGTGTGTGTAATTATATTCGTAATAAAAAATATTATTCGTCCTATCGATAGATGTGAATTTGTGGCTGTAGCATATTCAGTGACATATATTTGTAATACAAAATATCAATCGATGGATGTGAATTTGTGGCTGTAGCATATTCAGTTACTTATATTCATAATAGAAAATATATACTATGATGCGGTGAAAGAATTCATTTGAATGGGTTCTGAGTTAGTCCCTGAAGCTTATCGGCACAAAAGTGAGAAACTATAGTAGGTAAAAAGCTGGACAAATTCATGTCGAGTTTACTAGAGTGTTTGAGCATTTATTTGTCCGATAGTGCTTAGCCAAGAAAGTTGAACACGATTGTGAAAGTCTCAAACAAGCGGTATTATTTGAAGAATTTAAGAACTGTGTCCATAGTGACATTAAGACTTATCTTGATGGGAACAAGATCGAAACCTTGGAAGATGATCTTGTGCTGTTGTTGAGTACTCTTTAACTCGTACAGTTCCTATTGTAAAACAAAAGATTTGTACTAAACGGTCTTTTTGCGAAAAGTATTTTAGCCTATTACAAGTCCTTCAGGCTCTAACTGGCACAGCCTTTACAATTCAAACTTAATAGAAGTTTAATTACAACGTCGTTGTTTCTTCCTACGTATTGCAAAAAAAGAAAGACAGGATATTTCTAATTGCTTTAAATTTAAAAATAGGCATCATAAGCAGGAAGAACCGGTTCCAAATGCACTTATGTTTAAAGGGTCAAGGTGACGGTCATTTATTGAAAGCAATACACATGTTGTCTCTAATAAACTGAAGTCTGATTTTGTTATGGATAATTGGATTCATTCTTATCGAAAAGTTCTATGTCACTCAGCCACCCACCCCTATTAAACTTTTGAGGGACTCACTAGTTTCATAGAGTCTTTTATGGTCGGGAACTTTGCCTTTTTCTGAGAAGTCTACTAATGAAAGTGTTTTTATTCAAAGATTGTAGTGCTGCATTGTTAAGGTTTATCTCCATTGTGTAAATTTGTCATCAGACTTAGTCTGAGGACCTGTGGCAGTTGGAACAATCTCCGATGTACCTGTATATGGTATTCATTTATTAGCAAGCAAAGAACTAGCTGGAGACAAGATTCTAGTTCATCCACTTGTAACTGACAAGAAATGTTTTAATCGGAAGGTCAATCCAATTGAAAACCAATTCACCGATTTACCTCCAGCTTGTGAAGTTCCCAGAGCTATGACAAAGAAAGCTCTAAATAATGAGGTTGATAAGGCAAGAATTTATTTAGCTGACACCTGTATTGGTAAGGCTTTTAAAGAGGTGACAATTTCTCCTTGTTTGGATCTATCAGAATGTATTGGCCACAGTGATCTTTGTTTAACTGCTCAGTTTCTCTATTCTAATCACTATTCTTCAAACAGGTGAAAGCGATCTTTACAAAGCTTGTCGTTTTCACTCTTACTTTAATACAGATTATTAGAGCATAAACTCGTAACAAATGTCTCTTCCATTGCTTCATAATTGACGTAATCAAACTTAAACACATGATTAATGACCAAATATGTTCATCAATCTAGAATGAATTATTTAAATGTCAAGAGATAATACATTTTACAAAGATTTATCCATATGAGCTATGAAAAAAACAAGTTGTGCTTTACAAGCATTAGATCACGGTATTCAGACAGTATAGACAATATAGGGTTATATGAATTATAACTAGAATGTAACGAGCCCTAACGTTTGGTATGACTCTCCTCTTGCATAAACTGTACGTGGCAAACATAACTATGCAACATAATGGGGTCTGCCATATTGATATATGCACCTAATAAACAAAAAAACAAATCCAATATATGTATATGAATTTCTCATTGCTCTGCGTGTAAGTAGTAAATTGCAAAAGCATGTGAAATTCCACTCTATACATAGGAAAAGTTAATCTCTTTCAATTGGCACGTGTAAACCCCGTTTTTTGTTTTCATGCGTGTGTTGAGACGTCCAATATCAAGACTATTGACACAGATTACAGAAGCTCAGCCGTAATAGATCTACTAAATTAATTTGCTACATGAATAATAGCTAGGTGAAGGTCACAGTGTTAAGATATAGCCATCAAACACCCTGCAATCCAAGGGAGGCAAATACGAAAAGTCGACTGATGGTATGATGACCGCTTGTTGTTATGTTTTCTTGTTGCAACAGTTTCGCAGATTATGAATAAATTCTTTAAAAAAAACATTTGCTATGATTCATTTCATACAGTTGTAACAAACTTTCGTTAAACCTTTACTGGTTTCGGGTTTGATCCCTGGAATCAGTCAGTTTACGGTCTAATGTATGACAATTACGTCTTGACGATGTACACGTGCATACTCACTCACTCCTCTCCATTCCAAAACCCGTCCATGTCATCATTGCTGCTGTCTATAATATGATTTGAAAAAATGTTTTTTAAACTCTTTGTACTCATTAATTTTAATATCTGGTGGTTTTCATATGTATATCTATATTTTGTGTAACTCGTACATAATTTTGTCCGACTCTTGTCATTTATTTTCATGGCTGTAAACGGTACTGATTATATATAGACTTTGCCTACGTGAGTGGGATCCCTTTTAGGGATACTAATAAACGAATCGGTTGCGAGGGAGCTATACATAGGTGCATACGTATGTCCTGATAGGTATTAATACTATAAATATTTGCAAACATGTTTACGAGATTCGGTATTCGGTCATAATACAAAAAGACTGGTTGGTCAGGTGATATCTGAGAAGAATAAATTTAATTGTTATTGGATGGATTCGATCACATGAACAAGTATTGTGAATTATTAGGAGTAAATGATCTGTCACCTGGTGTTATAGTTTGAACTATTGTTCTAATAGAATGTGTATATAAGGTTAAAACCGAGCAATCAAAATTAATTCATATTTTGAAGTCAATTTTATTTATTGCGTTTCTGTTGTAACACTAAGTCTGCTGACGTGGTTTATGTTTTACTTTGACAATTTTGAGACGGAAAACAAATTGTTTATGCTGGAGTAAAACGAGATAATTTATCACATTGAATTTTACATCGTTATGAGACTGCATACATTCAAGAGACAATTGGCTTAGAGGAGAATGATATGGTATATGATCGACGAGATTCTTGGATGTTTGAAGTCACTTCTGCAATTGGTTTATGGGTGAAATATTTGAAAAGGAAAACGATATCAATTTTAGTGGCGCTAATTTGTACAACTGTCACTGTTTACTATATTGTTACAAATGAAATAAAATTATGTGTCAGATACATGAATCTATATATTTCCACAATCAGTTAGTGTCAGGTAAACATACGAATTCCTCGGGTAAGTATAAAGAGCGATCAAAGCTTGTTAAAATAAATCCACATAATCACGTGATCTTAGCCAGTGTAATGGGCGTTTACAAACTTCGTTTTAAGTAATTAATTACGTAAAGTAAGTTTGAAAATAACTGTAACGTTTTCTTCAATGGAACGTCACGTTATCGGCACATATGACTCCACATATGGTGTATCAGAATGACTTTAACACTGTATTCATTAATGAATACAAATTTCGTACTAAAAAAAATAATTTGTGAATCCCGTACATTTTTAATGTGTTAACCATACCTGTTGCGATAAATGGATTTGAAATTACACAAATGTGAAACTTAAATGGAGGACTAATGGTTTCTCTTTTTAACCACTATACATGGTTAATGTCTTCATGCCATTGACGCATGAGATGAAGCACCGTAAAATGAGAAATCCTTGAGGACATGTACGAGTATTTCTCAGAAGGGCATGCCGTTATTGCAGGTGAAACGGATACAAATTTGAGAGACTGCGCTAGCGCTACTGCACGTAGATATAATATATATATATTCATGGTGACCAAAGATACCGATTTCAAATGTTCGTATGTTTGTCTTCAAACCGTTCTCGACTACATTTCAACTGACAACTACGTTAGTTCCAGTGTTAGACGCTGTGAAACACTTTAGGGAGGTAAGCGGCCTGAAACATTAGACTGCGTATGTGTATCTACAGTGTTGATATCTCTCTTTACATACATAGTATGTGTAAATATTATGTATGACTGTAACTTGTACTGATACTAGATAAACAAAACAAAATGTATTCTGTAATAGTATATTTTAATATATCAAGATTAGATTTCGTAGGATCAATACAAAGTTATTAACAGATGTGTTTACGATCATTCAACGCGATATCATTATTAATACCTCTTGACAAGTTTAGTCAATTTCTCATTGGTACCATTAGATGTGTTCCAGGAGAATTAAGTTATTTCATAGGATGGCATAGAGTAACGTAAGTAGATAGTGTTAAACAGTGGGTTGAGTAGTAAGGTTTGTCACGTGGGGGTATGTCGAAACGTAGTCCAAAGAGACAAATATAGATGTAATAACGAGTAAACTGAGCAATCTGTTTATTTCTGTGTTGACAGATTCAGATTTTGGGGTGTTCTCTCTTATGTTGTTGTTGCAATTTGTCACACACAACCACATGAAAAGTACCAAAAACGACTAACAGACTCACCATGCTGATCGGTATTAGTTGTACATTACTGGTAACAATTTTATATTTGTTTCCTGATCCTCTTAAGCCCAAAACCAGCTTACGTCACCGTCCTTGATACCTATAGTTTATGTCTACCTACATTTCCATTTGCACGTGATTCACTCGTGAAGGTTCTTTGTTTTCAGAATAGTTTTATCTTCAGGGCGGTCAAAAAAACCAATACCTAGGTTATTTTTCTATTATTATGATAACATAATATTCCAAATAAAGTACGTTATGCTAAGCTATATACCTCACCAGACATGTTATTGTGATTTCTGGCTTAACGCCCTATTTTCAGCACATGATAGGCTATGCATGGAGGCCAGTGTATCGGTTGGAGGAAACATAAAAATCACAAAAAGAACTACCGACCACTTGAAAGCTTTTTTGCATACACTCACTTTTGAGACTAACACATTAATTCAAACGGATTCCTGACAAATATGAAGGATCACCAGAGATAGTTTGCATGTATTTAATGGTTTCCCAATTTATAGGTGTGTCTCTTAGAAAACAGAAATAATTTGATCAGTTGATGTAAATCTTAAAATACTATCAGTTATCTAGGATATAATATCAAACAAAAAAAGAGGACGGTGTGTAGCTTTATTTATATTATGTGTGAATAGGAATGAACATGTCGAATTGATATTAATATGTATTTGTTTTGTTCAGTTTGATATTAGTGTATATTTTGAAGTGCGGGTCTGTAAATACATGCATCATATGTAAACATATAGAACTAACCTATTATAGTCATATAAACAAGGTAAATATGTCTCATATTACTTATATAGGGATTATATAAATTGTCTCATATTACTTATATAGAGATTATATAAAGTGGCTCATATTACTTATATAGGGATTATATAAATTGTCTCATATTACTTGTATAGGGATTATTTAAATTGTCTCATATTACTTATATAGGGATTATATAAATTGTCTCATTTACTTATATAGAGATTATATAAAGTGGCTCATATTACTTATATAGGGATTATATAAATTGTCTCATATTACTTGTATAGGGATTATATAAATTGTCTCATATTACTTATATAGGGATTATATAAAGTGGCTCATATTACTTATATAGGGATTATATAAATTGTCTCATATTACTTATATAGGGATTATATAAAGTGGCTCATATTACTTATATAGGGATTATATAAATTGTCTCATATTACTTGTATAGAGATTATATAAAGTGTCTCATATTACTTATATAGGGATTATAAAAATTGTCTCATATTGCTTGTATAGGGATTATATAAAGTGGCTCATATTACTTATTTAGGGATTATATAAATTGTCTCATAATTATATAAAGTTTCCCTTTTATAATTGCATTTCTGAGCAGATCTTAATTATCTTACAAGATACAGCTTTGAATATTTGTATACTATAATCTAAAATAGTTAATGCAATAATTAAAATGTGGTCACGGCATTTTTTTTAAAAATTTCTGGTGTAAATGTTAAACGTTTTTTCATATTTGTCCATGTTAATGAATTTGATTAATTCTTCCTAATACATGTTCTTGACCGCATTTTCCAGTGGGCCTAAAAAAAACTATACTTTAATCAAAATGACAAAAGAACTTTTCTTTTATCATTCACTTGGCTTTATTAACCATTTAAATGAGACTTGTGTGTTTATGTGTGTATGTGTGCATATGTGCATGTTTATGTATGCATGTATGTATGTATGTATGTATGTATGTATGTATGTATGTATGTATGTATGTATGTATGTATGTATGTATGTATGTATGTATGTATGTATGTATGTATGTATGTTTATCTTTTGATCTGTTTCAAATTATGACAGACAGAATGAAGTATAAATGTATACAAAAATGTTTTGTTTATCAATTTCATATTAATATACATTAACTTGACCAATAACTAGTCTAACTTTAAACAAGAATGACACTGGGCTCTGCAACGTAACATATTGTCTTCAACTTACAGTCATAAACAAACGTTACCTATGCAAACATGATATATACAACCTATATTCATGGGAAAAAAGTAAAGCAATAAAGAAAATCGTGCATACAGACCATCATATTATATGTCACGTGTCAGCGTTTGCATCTGTTTAGATAAAAAGGAACTATATAGGAGTAAACTGTTTGTTTTTATTATCCTTGATGTATACGCACCTGTCGGTGGAATATAAGATACTATGACAGTATGACTTCAATTGCAATTAAGTACACGTCCATTGAGAGAATGGTCATGCAGTGAAAACAACGAAGTAGGTAAAGCCATTGGAAACGTTTAGTTGTAGATTATCTGTAATATTTCATTTGATACAATCTTATTAATATCGAATCCTTAGACATATACACCGACACCGTAACATGGCCATTTGATTTGTCGATTAGCCAATCTCTGCTCGGAAAACATTTATTCATAACAATATATTTCTCTTGCGAAACATGCAGCGTTTCATCCTGATAGGTCACGAAAGTACATAGGTCGTAACCATGTGATCAAATAACTAAACATTTCCGGTTCCGGTCAGTACGATAGGTAGAAGTCAATAATAATCCGACTGAAAAAGGACTAACGTTATTCGAGTGACGCATACTGTTTAACGTAATCGTTGATTGCGTTATTGAAGTTTCACATGCCTTTCTTTAAAAGCGTTGGCCCTACCCTAGAACTGATTTAGTTCGGCATTTCCAACTGCTTTAGGTTTTGTTCGTATGCCAAGTAAACTGACAACCCGGAGCCTTTGATGTAATATCAGTTAACTTGAATATCAATGGCCCAGGTTTTCACATACGATGCTTGGCCAAATGTCATTGTAGACTATTTGAGCATCACTGGCCGAGGTAGTTGTAATAATTGTGGGACTCAATAAACTTGTTTCTTGGTGAGAAGCAAAGACGCAGTTGGCACAGGTATTTGCATTAGTTGTGGGACTCAGTAACCTTTGTTTGGCGCGAATCTTGGGCGTATATGGCTCAGGTGTTCCTTAAAAGCTCTTGGATCAGAACGTATGTGTTTGCAATAATTATGTGAGTCAGTAACCTTATTTATTATCAATATTCTGGGGCCCAGCTGGACCAGGTGTTCATACAAAGCTACTGGACCAGATCATATGTAATAATGTAGTAATGATTTATACCTATCACAGAAGTAGGTGCAGCAGTGTTTTGCAGACATTTTAAACATCAGATATTTGTTTGGAAACTAGTGAAATGTTACTGAACAAATTTAACCGTGCATTGTAAAATGACTACGAATATCTGTGTTCCATATATGCTCTCTCTCTCTCTCTCTCTCTCTCTCTCTCTCTCTCTCTCTCTCGTCATGCACATCCAAACACTCGGACATGTATTTGTCCTTACAATATGTTTTTCTGCATTTGCATTTTTGAATGTTTAAATGTAAAAAATGTGTATTCGCTCATACAGGAAAGGAAACGCGACATGAATAATTAAGTTAATGATGAGTTCAGATTTAACTTGTTGCTCCAAATATGACTTCGTGCCATTTTTTTTTTTTTTGGGGTGGGGTCAGGGATGTGAAAATACTACCCAACATCAATGATTAAATCGTCGGTTCAGAAAGCTCTAGAGTAGTATTTGGAGTTTACAAAAGAAACGTAGTACTCAGTAAATATACTGCGTCACCTAAGATTTTAAATCCGAAGGAAAATGCCCGTAAGGCGATGGTATTGGCTATTTCAGGAAACCATTGCCTTACACTGTTAATTCGCATCAACTATGTATCCAATTTGCAACAAAAGAAGCATAGGATGCAAATATCTAAATTGATTGACTGCATAACCTTTACATACTTCAATAAAATCAAAATATGCATGTGATATAAATAAATATTGTTGAACGCGTTTCAATTACTTTTTGTTATGCTAAATGATGCAGACATTTCTAGACAATCATTCGTACTTACTTTACCGTGACGGATTAAAGTTACACAAAAAAAATAACATATCATCAAAGAAACGAACATGTAGCCAGAAAGTCAGAAACAAGAAGCATGTGTGTGCAATATAAATAAATTAATTACATTACTTACATAAGAATGTAGTCCTAATACGTAGCAAGTAACGTTATTGCATGAATTGTTGCAAAGTTTGAATAACAGACCAAGAAGATATCATTTTACATTATTCTAGTCATGATTGTCTGAAAATTAGTTATAATTAATTTAACTACATAATCTTTGACTAAACTTCGTCCGGATTTTGTTCTTCATCTTGTAAAACAGGTATTTCCATATCTTTATCATCTTTGGTTCTGTCTTTCATGATAGAAAATATCAAAGCAAGAACCGTTGACATGAATGCAACAATTTTCAATCCGAAATCTACAGAAATCAGCCTCGTTCTCATTGCTTGATTGTCATAAAATAAGCATGAGCCCTCTTTGCCACACGTTGTGTGCCATATAAGGCATACGGTATCGAAGATTTTTCCGTACACCAAGTGTGCCGGCAGGAAAACTGGAATGGAAAATAATTGGTATTCACCTGTTGTAATCAAAGTGGCAAACAAACAAAAAATGAAACAATGAAGACAATTCTGAATTCCAAATAGTGAAAATATAATTTATACCAGAATACATGTTTGATTCGTACAAACGAAACTATTCATTATCGTGATTTACAAACATTATAGTTAAGATTAGCGAACTGTTATGGCAGACTTGGGAATCAAAACTTCAAAAGAATAGTAAACGTAACTGAACAGACAAATGTATGTTCAAAGATTTGTCTAATTCCCTGCATAGCAAAATGATTACTAATCTGAGAATATTTTGTACTTCCAATTTTATGTATTGCAGATCCATTATATACTTCAGCTAAGCGATCCACACTTATTCAATAACTTAATATTATGCATCCACCAGATAAAATGTCTCTCTCTTTATATATATATATATATATATATATATATATATATATATATATATATATATATATATATATATATATATATATATATATATATATATATATATATATATATATATATATATATATATACATATACCCAGGATTGCTTGCAGGAAAGAATGCAGTCCGATAGCAAGGGACCTATCTCGATCTGCAGCGGAGCTATAATATTGAAAACAGAAAATTAATACCGAGTAAAACTGTCGACTTGCGGACTACTAAATTACTTTGAAAATAACAAAATAAGACATATTTAGTGGAATATAATATGTACGCTGTGTAATTGTTACAACTTAATCAGTTTAACATATAAATAATGGTGAAAGTAACACATAATTAGTGTAGCATGTGAATACTGTTAATATTAACACATGATTAGTGTAGCGTATGAATACTGTTAATATTAACACAAATTTAGTGTAGCATATGAATACTGTTAATATTAACACATAATTAGTGTAGCATATGAATACTGTTAATATTAACACATAATTAGTGTAGCGTATGAATACTTTTAATATTAACACAAATTTAGTGTAGCATATGAATACTGTTAATATTAACACAAATTTAGTGTAGCATGTGAATACTGTTAATATTAACACATAATTAGTGTAGCGTATGAATACTTTTAATATTAACACATAATTAGTGTAGCATAAGCATAATGTTAATATTAACACATAATTGATGTAGCATATGATAATGTTGATTGACAGTGACAGGTGGCAGCATGACTGTATGATTATATATTAACATGGTTGCCATGGAAACATGGCAAAAACTCTATGTGGCTTAAACTATATTAAGTGCCTTGGAAGTCAATTTTATACTCTTTAAACAATTGTTCCTCTTTGTTTTTTTCTTATCTACAGGTGTCTGTTTTCTTCTTTTTAGTATTCGTTTCTTTTCAGAAATGTCTAGCGAGAGTGTAGCTGATTGATTACAATGACAAATCGTATATTATTGGTAACAAAAACATACCAGTTGGCATACACGTTAATAAAATGAGCTCCCACATTAAATTTTGATCACTGGTTCCTGTTTCGTTTCAATAAATCTACATTACCTCATTTACTTTTGATTGTTAAATTGGGTTCCGTCAATTAATGCCTGCACGTGTGTTAATGTTTGCAATGGTAGACATTAAAATGCATTTTGATAATATTCATGTGGTGTACTGTTATATCATACAGTAGTTAATGTATTGCATGTCTAATTGATTATATTATACAGTAGGTAAGGTACTGTGTGTCTAATTGAATATATTATACAGTAGGTACGGTATTGAATGTCTAATTGAATATATTATACAGTAGGTACGGTATTGAATGTCTAATTGATTATATTATACAATAGGTAAGGTATCGAATGTCTAATTGATTATATTATACAATAGGTAAGGTATTGAATGTCTAATTGAATATATTATACAATAGGTAAGGTATTGAATGTCTAATTGATTATATCATACAATAGGTAAGGTATCGAATGTCTAATTGATTATATTATACAATAGGTAAGGTATTGAATGTCTAATTGATTATATTATACAATAGGTAAGGTATTGAATGTCTAATTGATTATATTATACAATAGGTAAGGTATCGAATGTCTAATTGATTATATTATACAATAGGTAAGGTATTGAATGTCTAATTGATTATATTATACAATATGTAAGGTATTGAATGTCTAATTGATTATATTATACAATAGGTAAGGTATTGAATGTCTAATTGATTATATTATACAATAGGTAAGGTATTGAATGTCTAATTGATTATATTATACAATAGGTAAGGTATTGAATGTCTAATTGATTATATTATACAATAGGTAAGGTATTGAATGTCTGATGGATATTATACAGTAGGTAACGTATGGCTTGTCTAATTGATTATTTTATACAGTGGGTAAGTTATGGAATGTCTAATTGAATATATTATACAGTGGGTAAGTTATGGAATGTCTAATTTAATATACAGTGGGGCCTTGACTTACGAGTGTCCCAACTAACGAGTTTTTTGAGATACGAGTCGTCTTTCGGCCGATTTTTTGCTTTGAGTTGCGAGCTAAAATTCGGGTTACGAGCCAGCTTCAGATATCCCACCGCTAGTTGGCGCAGCGAACGTCACAGTGAACGTATGAACATCCGCCAATAATCCCGTGTCTCACTCGTTCACTTTAAGCGGTCAGCTCGCAGTGGAAGCATTAGTGTTGTGCTTGCATTTGTGCTTGCGGTTATTTTGCAAAGAAGCAGATGATATTCATTGAATTAAAGAAAGCAATTATGGAAAAACATGACCAAGGTGTGCGTGTAGTCGTCTTGACGAAGCAGTATGAGCGTAGCACTTCCAAGATCTTCACCATACTGAAGCTGAATTAGTCAATACATGCAATCACGCTAGCCAAGGGCGTTAAAATAATTATTAAATAGCGGACGTCTCTCCGTTAAAATATGGAGAAGCTGCTGATGGTGTTTTGACGGAGAAGCAGCTCGCCGGAGATACCGTGACGAAGGCTATAATCTGCGAGGAGGCACGAGTTATTTACGCTGATTTGCTGCAGGTTCTCTACCTTCCACCCAACATCACCCCTATCCTGCAGCCCATGGACCAGCAGTTGATTTCTAATTTCAAGAAACTCTTTACCAAGCACCTGTTCCGACGCGGATTTGAGGTGACGGAGAGCACAAACCGCAACCTTAGAGAGTTCTGGAAAGACCTCTATAACATCAGGATATGCTTCAGAATTATCGATATTGCGGTGTTTTTTGGAGGTCCGGAACGGATTAATTCCATTTCAATTCATTTCTAAGGGGAAAATGGATTTTACATACGAATAATTTGAGTTACGAGCTCCGTCAGGGAACGAATTAAACTCGTAAGTCAAGGCCCCACTGTATTATACAGTGGGTAAGTTATGGAATGTCTAATTGATTATATTATACAGTGGGTAAGTTATGGAATGTCTAATTGATTATATTATACAGTGGGTAAGTTATGGAATGTCTAATTGATTATTTTATACAGTGGGTAAGTTATGGAATGTCTAAGTGATTATTTTATACAGTAGGTAACGTATGGCTTGTCTAATTGATTATTTTATACAGTGGGTAAGGTATGAAATGTTTAATTGATTACGGTATACAGTAGGTACGATATGGCTTTTCTTATGGACTTAACAGTAGGTATTGTCTCCATCATTATTGTTTGCAAGATATGTAAAGTGTGGCATCTCCTAATGATTTTACAGTAGGTAAGGTGTTGTATCGCTTAATGGCTTTACACTTGGTAAGATGTTGCATTACTTACTGTTTGTAATTTCGTATTGTTTCCATTTTATCATAAACGTCTGCTATATGTGTACTATATCTTGTGTTCCTAATTGACGTTTCAGTCCCACTAATGTTGTTCTTAAGCTATCTTCTTTTTATTCCATCTGTGTCTGTATGTTAAATAACTACTGTCTTGGTCGTCAGCTGTGTTATGTTTGCGACACTAGTTTGAGGTATTTAATGTATTGAACCAACGATTATCATTATTGAAATCTCTCAGCGACTTTTCGTCGTTATAATCCATGTATTTGACAAGCTACTTATTTTCCCATTTCAATCTCTAAAGCATATATGCCATTGTTGATCCACTGCTTGATCGGCGGCATGTAAAGTCCCACCTTACTTAAATCTAGCATCCATGTAAGCAATACTGGCATGTCGTGTATATTAGTACAAAGTACTCAACATATGTCTAAATAATTGTATTTCATGTAGAATCTTTAATCTGTTGTCTGCAAAAATGTTATTAAGATTTCAGACTTGTTCGTCAATTTATATTAGACACTTTTGAAGAACATTGTATCTAATAGTTATTACCTGCAACGTCTGCTTGTTCAAAATTAGTTGAATCGGGACTACAACTATTTCGGAAGTTTATCTCACTGCTATATTTTGACCTTTGTCACCCATGCCACAGAGAAATCTAGCTGTTTTGATAACCTAACTTTTCTTGTCTCAGTCAACGATTATTCTCAGACCAGTAGTTGCTCAGTCAATGTGTCAACTAGTGAAGAGTTTTTTTTTAATTTTAAAGGACATATTGGGTGATACAAGTAATCTATGTTGGGTGTTGAACCAAGGGACAAGGAAATCCCAGTGACGGGGTTACGTTATATGTCTCCCCACTCCTAGTGGTGTGACAAATAATGTAGTCCTTTGATTGGGATTTCCTTGTCTCGGTCCAAATCCCAACATTGATTCTATATATATCATACACGTTGCGGTACTCTTCTGCCACATTTTGTAACGGTATGAACTGAAATTAAAGTTTACTAGATGTGTATCAAAACATTATAAACATGTTCTACGCTGTTTAGGTTATCCGTGAAGCAACTAAAGATCTTAACTACGCGATACAAGTATACCCAACAAATTTTGAAGTGTTCATCTACAAATCACACGTTTATTTAATTTACCACTTATATCCATTTATAGAGCGTCATAAAATCCATTACCATCGCATACAACAGTTTGTTTTTGCCGGTAATGGCTACAGCAAACCCACATACTTGTTATTCGACTAATGTCTGTTGTTATTGATTTGATTGAGAAAATTGTATCTATTTTTGGAGTTTTCAGGACCAACTGATTGTATCGAATTATGTGGAAGTCCGATCGACGTGATTCATTATATCAATATTTCGTCTTGTTTTAACAAGCTTGGTGTAAAATTATTCCTTCTTAATGACTTTCGCAGCAATCCCTACACCTGTATACCAATACAAATGAATAAAACTATTCATGCAACCGTATAGGCACAATCCAGCTGCAGAAACAAGTATGCCATCAACAGCGTTTCTTGCCTACCCCCGTATTTTTTAAACTAAGTGTCTACATGTGTTTGCTAACATTGTTTTCATGGTGATTTTAAGCACTATTAGCTGATGTATGTTTCCATGGTATCCAGATATCACAGTAACGGTAATTGCTGTAACAATGCTCAAATGCATTACCAGAGTATTAGCCTGTTCATAAACGCCCTTGAGTATAAAACGCTAGATTTCTTACGTTTTTCAAGTGAAATATCGCCGTTTGTATTTCCTCAATGCTTGTTATAAGGCGTGTCTGTTTGAAAGGTATCAAAATTGTACTAAAGGTACAAAAAAGATAATAATGTTTCTTCTAAATTACAAAAAGATGTCATGTAATCATGTAGTCATGGATTAATAGTTCAACTTTCAAAGTATGCTGTCATGGCCAGTACATGGTTTAATCCGCTTTCTACCAGTAGTGTAGTAGTGTTGCCAAACATTATATACTGGCTCACACTGCCAGAGGTTTCGGACACTGATACGACAACATTTGAAAACACATAGTAATTTACCAGACTTTAGCTTGGAAGGTCATAGGTCTCTCTCTCTCTCTCTCTCTCTCTCTCTCTCTCTCTCTCTCTCTCTCTCGTAGTCACGAAAGAGTCGTGTTGAACGAGACACAATGTCTGTGCTTCGATGCAACATCAACATAATTATATCTTTAATGAAACAAAGCTCTTGCCTCAGAGGGACAAACGATAACATACATAATGTGCTCAGAATTAATAGTTACTAGCTTACGATAGCTTTGGTACAATTCAACTTTATATTATCGTGATTCTGAGAGATCTACGATAGGCCATACTCTGGAAGACGTCTCCATAAACAGCTGAAGCTCTTAAAATAATAACTGTTACAATTTTGTCAAAATCGCTGATTGGAAGACACGACACGTCTACTATAATATTTACTCCGACTAAGTTCATTTGTAACAAACTGGGCATACTAGGTATAATGCAGCGCACATAGTGTATGCACAGCGACATTATATGTTCAACCGACCTATAGCCAAATAAACATACACTGAGCGACATGATAGGTCAACATCATCGAGTTTACGACGATTTTCGTATGATTGTTTTTCTTCACGTGGTAAGTATAACGTACCAATATCAAATTCCGTTTTTGCCACAGGAAAGTCTTGAAAGCCTTATGATTTGGCAAAATTCCAACTCCGATAGCTAACATTTGAGTCTACAGATTTATATACACCATCGACAGGCATTGATGTCAGTCTGAATGAATAAGACCACTGTTTGTTCAACGTATGTACCTTTCTGATTTCTAAGCCAGCAAACATGCTTACCGAACACTGGGTTATCTGAACGCCAATCGAACAAGACCCAAACTTACCTCAAAAAGACGACCATCGTTGGGGCCATACCAACAGACCCAATTAGAGATCCCACTGCACTCACGATGACGTATGGAATCAGATAGATACAACTATCATCGCATATCCCTGACGTTGCCTGGCCCGTTTCAGACAGACTGCAATTACTGTAGCCCTATAATAATCAATACAGAGAAAAGGTAACTTTAATTAAGAAGTATGGCATATATTCATTCAGAATATAATAATTGCACAAGATGCAGGAATGAATTAAATGTTCTGCATATCCATTTTGACGAGGACTGCTGACACCAATAAACAAATTGTACGTCAACCATCAAACACCTTAGACAATTCGTCTCCATGCCCATACTAATTTAATAATAATAAAAAGAAAATGCATTGACTGGGACCATAGTACATCAGTTTAACCCTTAACTCATCACGGCCTTGTAGCCATTTCGATTTTCTCTTATATTGATAGAAGAAGAGTGGTTTCTTGTCATTTCCACATATATTTTCTAATTAACTACGGTTTTTTCATCCATGTGATGTTTAGTCAGGTCTGCTTAAAAGTTAATAAAGAAGTCTAAATAAACTCCAGACAAAAATTCCAGTTCTGAAATCTGTAATATTGTAGAGCAAATAAAACCCATCAATTATATTGCATTATTTTTACATATGCACTATTTTAATGTGCGTACTATCTCGATATTTTTGGGGTGTTTTCCCTAATATTTCTAATTGTTGCATAATTAAATACGATACTGTCACATTCCCTGAAAGAAGGGAACTGCTACAAGATGTAACGGATTTTTTAACGACTTAATTGGCCACGTGACTTGATTAAGATATATACACAATGTCTTCCTTGTTCCAAATGATAAGATAATACATATGCGAACTCTTCATGTATGTTTTTGTTAAATCGTGGACAAGTACAGACATAGTAAATGTGTCTACCAATATATACAAAACATATACACACATTAGTATCATAGCCTAACGGAAATAAGCAATCGCCCATCAATCTTGAGGACCGTGTTCGTTACAGGTCACAGTAAACGTTCTTACCCCGCTAACCTTTTCCAGACAACCAGCATGACACGGCGAGAAGTAGGACTTACTGCCATCTAAACACACAGGGAGGTAATTCACATTGGAGCAGTCGCAAGGAAAGGAGTCGTTTCCGCCTCTTAATAAATTAAAGAACACTAACTTTCAAAATCTTAGAATCCAGATTTATACATCATGTGTTATATGCAGTAATTATGTATACAACTGCTTGGTTATCAATAAATACATATTGTTTTGTATGTGTGTGTGTGTCTGTGCTTCTTTGTATGTCTGCGTTGTGCAAATGTCAGGTCAAAATATAAAAAATATTTGTCAGTATCATAAAAAGAGAGCAAATTATATAAACTTGGTTCAGACTAAATGCAGCAGAATAAGAACCAAATAACATTCACCTGCAATTCGCATATCATGTTTCTATATTTCTCCAATTAGAACGAATCGTTCGCTGAGCAGCACAAATCGCTCTTTGAAGCTAGAAGAGAATTTATGTTATGCTGATTCTAACTAGCAAGGATTACAATAGAAAAAAAAACTGACCATATAAAGTGTTTGTTTGGACAATAGGGAGAATTCATTATATATTTTCTTCTGTATTGTTAAGAATTAGTTAACAGAAATTGTGAAGTAACTGTAACGCTGTAACAAGACATTGTAAGATTCCGCTCTAACATTAGTTATCCAACGTAGTACACGTTACTTTTAACTATTGTTACTGTGTATTGTCGTTGTGTCTATATTATGCAATGTTTCATTTTAGAAAAATGATTTTACATTGAAGTGTCCATCCCGTACATATGTGAATGGTTACAGCCCAATAGATAGTTGAATGCCGTCAAGCACGTGTACGTGAGCCTGGTAAAGAAGAGTAGCTTTAAACATCCGGTCCGATCAAGACTCAGGCGTCTACTGATTAATCCACCTACCATAATGCCAATTGAAGTCGTGATAAGTTTTTCAGTTCCTGAAAAAAATTATGATAGATTTTTTAGAAATAAGATTACTTCAAATTTAATAGAAATTGTTGATTATTTATTAAATTTCCTCATATTGCGCTTTAATTCACGTTCTGCTTCAATGTTGTATACATGTATATTGCTCTTGTATGACGATTGTCATTTAGGAGTGATAACCGTTCTACCGTAATCGCTTAAAAGCAGACAAAAACACTATGAAACAAATGAAATACATGTTACTTTCATTGCAAACAAAAAACAAAGAAAATTGAAATATTTGTAAGAGAGATTGATATTTAATTTCACTTCTTTATAAAATTGGCAATACTTCGTACGATCTTTCAACAGACTGACATGAGCTTGAAGCCATTTTATAGAAATTATTATTATAAAGAATCGAGTGCTACTATCCACCATTGTGATCATCACTATAAAACATTGAGTATTACTATAAACCATCAATTGTATTCTACAACTTCGATTATTAACTTAAAATATAGATTAAACGCTATAGACTTCTTCTGATGGATCACGATAACCCTACTAAAACATAAACAATGTATTTTTTCCTACAGATTATCAAATAAAAAAATAAGATTAAACAATAATCTGTTTGGCAATCTCTCTCTCTCTCTCTCTCTCTCTCTCTCTCTCTCTCTCTCTCTCTCTCTCTCTCTCTCTCTCTCTCTTCTTCTTCTTCTTCTTCTTCTTCTTCTTCGTCTTATTCTTCTTCTTCTTCATTTATTTCCAGGATTTCTAAAGGATGTTGTACTGTTTTTTAATTTCCTGTTCGATTTGACTGCAGATAGTATCTGGCAATCAAATAGTTTAGCGTAAAAAAAGATATTTTCTGAAAATACTAAATGTACAACATGCATAAGTAAATGTATTTTACAATAGTGTTTAAATTTATGAGATTGTTTGATCATATATACTTACCCATAATGATATCCGCTTTCCATGTCGGGAGGAAGAACTGAGTCTCCATGTATTTTGGACCAAATGAACCCAAAGCCATCGAACCAAACATCGTAGTGATAGAATTTATGCAACTTAAGGTATATACTGGGTCTTTTAGTATACGCAGAATGCCTCGAGGAAGGTCTATAAATAAAGCAACATAGACGCAATACAAACGAAGTTTATATATATATATATATATATATATATATATATATATATATATATATATATATATATATATATATATATATATATATATCTATTGGGATAGAGTTCAGGGACACTGCACTGTGGAAAAACACAAATTCCCAAGTTCTATAAGCCCAACATCAATTTTAGAGTTGTGTAATCTACGCAAATTTGAAAATAGAACATTCAGGGTGAATGCATTAACTAATCAGGAATTCGGGCAGCCTGATAGGAAATGAAATTAAGTGATGTTAACTCGAATTAGTAATAAAAATCAACCTTGTACATTTATTAATGAATTTAACGCACTATACAATATTGCCACATCTTTAACGTATTATCATAGACATGATTAGTATTTCAACTAGTATTAACCAAAACAGTCGTGAATGCTAATACATATATCCTCAATATAAATACACTCAATCCCAAAATATGTGAACAACACGTTCTACTAGACGTAGAGTTGAAGGTAATATATATATTTGATAAAATAACCTAGACCAGCTCTATCAAACACGTATATGACAAACATGGGATGTTGTATTTATTGTCAATATTAGTGATAGTGAATCCTTTTTAACAAAAAGTTTTATATTAATGACTTCCCATTTTGTAAGAATATTTTATTGGTTCTTGCGAGTCAAGTCAATCGACTAAAACTGCATTACATTAATTATCTTCACGAGGAAGAATATACTTAATATTGATCAGTAAAATTTAATGAACAAAAAAAATGAAATAAATTTGTCAATGTATCGCATTCTTAATTAGTGTTGACAAATTATCTTTCTTTGTGAAATGTTATAGAATAAATAGAAGCTTTAAAGACAAGATCTCACATCGTTTTTTCGTTTATAAATCAGAAGTATAAATCAGACGTCATTGCGAGAGAGAGAGAGAGAGAGAGAGAGAGAGAGAGAGAGAGAGAGAGAGAGAGAGAGAGAGAGAGAGAATATTATGTTCCATCTTACTTCATGAAATTATTGGCGTCTCGAAAGGATTTAATGTCAACCGGCCGAAAAGAAAAGGGGTTGCCCTGGGTAACCTGGGTTATATTACAGGGCTCGGGCTTGTAAAGGAGCCCGGTACCGAACAACATTTAAAAATGTTATAAAATAAATAATTTGCTGACCTAGCCCAGTTGATCTATGTTGTGGTGTTTTCAACTGGGTTCTGTTCTTGAGGCTGGTGTCTTCATTATATACACTCAGCCGCGCTCAAATGTCATAGATATTCAACCAGTGTCTCACCAACTGTATGCAGATGACAGCCAAAAGTACAAATTTAGCCAACCAACTAAAGTTGATGCGAGCATCGAGTAAGTCGAGAGGTGGATTACCGATGTTAAATCATGCATGATATGTAACCAGCTGCATATGAATGATGATACAACTGAGGTCATACTGATCACAACAAAAAGCCTTTCTCATTCTCATATTTTACCTCAAACAGTCATTATAAGCAACACGAACATTACATTCTTACAGTCAGTATGAAACCAGGGTGTTAATCTAGTCGATGCTCTCACATTGCACCAACATGTCAAGAACATATGCAAGTCTGCATTTCTTGAGCTGAGGGGCATCAGCTCCATTGGTTAATATCTTTCAGTTGATGTCACTAAAACACGTGTTTGTTGATTAGTGCTTTCAATACTGGACTACAGTAACTAACTTATGGCTGGTTCATCACAATATCTATTCCAGAGGCTTTAAAATGTTAAAAACTCAGATGATCGAATCATAGAGTACCACGATCAGAGCACACCTCCACTCTGCTCTGTATCACTCACTCGTTATCCATTCGATCTAGAATCAAGCACAAAATTTCATCTTTGCGCTAGGTTTCACTGACGGACTCCAGTCCAACATACATAGATGGCCTCATCCATGTGAAAACACCAGCAGGATACTTAAGCTCCTCTTCTGACTAGTGTGTACTCATCATTCCCACCATAAAAATTACATCATGTGGAAAAGGTTCCTATGCATACCAGGGCCCAGCAACGTGGATTTAATTGCCCATTGAAATTGGAACGTTTTAAATTATTTAAGAAAATGAAAGATTTTTATATCTTAGATTCACATTTAGTGAAAGAATAAGGATTTGTAAATAAAACAAATGCAGAAGGCCAACTTTCTGTTTCGAAGGATAATCAAACTCTGGAAAGTAGTTTTAGATGTCCTTTTGTATACAATGTTAAGGGGTAAGGTGGAGTTTATTGTAATAATGTACGAGCAACATTTAATAGCTACTTCCTAGTTGGTGACATTTAAAACAATTTGAATGTTTTTAAGTTGAATCGAGAAGCAGCAGAATCATGACGATTTTGGCCAATGGTTAATATATATATATATATATATATATATATATATATATATATATATATATATATATACTCCAGTCCAACATACCTATCCAGCCTCACCCATGTGTCCAGCCTATCCAGCCTCACCCATCTTCTTCTGATAATCGTATACTCATTGTTCCCAAGGTGAAAACAAAGTCATATGGACAACGTTCGTTTGCATACCAGGGCCCAGCGACGTAGAACGAATTGCCCATTGAAATTAGACACAAAGACACAGTGGTCCCTTTTAAGAGTGCTCTCAAGACTCACCTGTTTCGACTTCAGGGCCAAACTTAGCGACCTAATCATGTTTTGTATTTTATATATTTTCAGAATATTTTTATGTTTTCCAATTTCATTGTTTTTGTCATTTGTTGGTCTGTAGTGTAGTCATATCATAATTGATGGTGTAAAGCGCTTAGACCTTTTAAAGATTAGGCGCTATACAAAGTCCTCATTATTATTATTATTATTATTATTATTATTAGTATATATATATATATATATATATATATATATATATATATATATATATATATATATATATATATATATATAATAATAACACTAGCGGAAAATAAATAATTTATTGATAATGGGTCAGACACAAAAATAAACTTAACAGCAGTCGGATATAGCAGCAATGTTCATAAATATTGTGATTCACGTAACCATGGAGATAAGTGTTGAAGAAAAGCATTTTCAAGGCGTGATGTTGTTGCTGGTATGGATGTAACACCATCTGTCATCATGCAACATATTCTGCAGACAATACAACATATTATATTAATACATAACTGGTACAGAAACAACCGGGAAATCATCTTCCGATGTCCACATTGAGAATAGCAGTGATCCTGAAAGGTGAGCGCTGTAGATCACTCGACCATCCGATTCTCTGAATAATCTGATTCTTTATATATATATATATATATATATATATATATATATATACAAATCCCTCAATCGTCTCAATTTTTAGTCCAAAACGAACATATCCTTCTACAGTATCAGTCACGTGACATATTAAATGAGTAGATGTATTCAGACGCATCATGTATTGATAATCTGTTAAATTTCGCATCAAAAGAAGCACGAGCAAAACAGCTCCAATGTTTGCAAATTTCAGCTGAACCAAGAATCATATACAGCTTGCCCTCCATTTCTGCATTATCTGGATATTGCGATGCGAACTATTGTAATTTTAATTTAAAGCCTACGAATATTACGGTTCTGACATATCAATATGGTCTAGAGAAATAGGGGCATGTTCTCTTAAGAAGTCATTCTCATTTGTTATATAGAGCTAAGAGATATTTCAATTTAATTTAATACATTTATTAGTAACCTTGATCCAAAATCTAATTGAAGACAAGAGACATTAGAACGAATTTGACTGTCAAAACGTAAGATTTGTTCTATAATAATGTCGAATGTAACTATTGAATTTTCATTTTTAGTTTTAGTTTGTTTTTGTAAATGACATCATCTTGTCGACATCCTGAGTACAAAAGTTGCGTGGATTATTTTTTTTGTTTTTGTTGGCTACTTCAATTTATGTAAATTAATTTATTTAAAATTGTATGATTATTGTATTAATTAACGTTCGCTTATCATCTATACAGAAATATGTTTTGATTGCAGCATTTCATTATTTTCCTTCTATAAATAATGACTTGATCTTTTTTACAGGGCAGGAAGAAACAAGTATTATGTATGTATGTATGTATGTATGTATGTATGTATGTATGTATGTATGTATGTATGTATGTATGTATGTATGTGTGTGTGTGTGTGTGTGTGTGTGTGTGTGTGTGTGTGTGTGTGTGCGTGCGTGCATATGTATGTATTTATGAATGGGCATATAGCGACAAATATTACAGAGGAGACAACGATTATCTTTGTTGCACAGATAAAAGGTGCCCTCATTTTCGTACGCAAAACTTACAGGAACAAAACTAAGTTTTTTACTCCACGGAAATTGTCAAGTTGTGCAAAATTTAAACTTGGAAAACCCATGTGCAGAATGGCATAGGTTACATAAAAGGTTTGTTTGGTCTCAGAGGCAATTGACGCGGTCAATGCGTGTCAAATTTTGCAGATTTAGTATTAAATATACTAAACGATGTACATCAAGAAAACAATAGTATGATAGGAGTATACTTTATTATTTCAAAATGATATTTTATCCCAGGATATTTTGTAGCACATCAGATTTTAATGTAGATATACATGCGGGCCTATTCTGATTACCTTTAGACTTTTCAGATTTCAGCTTCTTTGGAACACATTCAACGCGTAGAACAACATTACGAATGGTATTCAAATAGGACCAAATGTCTACAAGGAAATGGAAATGGTAATACATACCTTTTAGATTCTGACAGAATGACAGGTTTTGCTTATCCGGATCTTTTTCTTGACGGTCCGAAGGCAAACCCCTCCCCCGGGGAAAGCAGAATAGGAAAATGGAGCTTACTATACAGCCTCCTCCAAACACAAGGAATCCCAGCCACCAAGCCCCGACCCAGTGGGGATCAGTTGGTGTCAGGGAAGTTTCTGCAATCATTCAATAAAAATGAGATAAAATCAATCAATGAATCAATGAACCAACCAACCAATCCATCAATCCATCAATCAATCAATCCACAAAACAACCAATCAATCATTCAATCAATCAATCAATAAATCAATCAGTCAATATGGCTATATATTTTTAACAGTCAGAAATATACGGTGCTTATCAACCTAAATTCATCCTTAGACAGATATAAATTTGTCTGTAACATTGTGCTATGCAAGGGAGATTGCAAAATTTAAGATGCGTTTTGCAACGGTTACTGACAAATTTAAGATGCAGAAAACTATCGCTGATATGACTTTGTTACCACAGTATTTTCTTTTAAAACTAGTCATGTAAAATTTGTTCGTGTCCATTATTTTGGGAAAGAGCGATTTTCTATATATAATTTACCTAATGCAATAACGTGAATAACATTAACTAATAAAATACAGCAACCATGATTCTCCATCAGATGTACCGTATATGCTTGCTTATAAACACACTGAATACTACACAGGCCCTAATATGCAGTAGCAAAGAGAGCAGGCCGATCTTAAACGTTGTAGTTTGCTACGAACACTCTGTGCAAACATAGAAACAGACCCTGATTAAAGCCATTGACAAATTACAAATGTTATCCACTTTGCTAAGCATGTATTAAAATAAACAATAAGCAAACGAACCACCACCACCCACACACACATACACACACCAACTAAGAAACATTAAAATAGTATGCAAATGGCATTGTCCTTTAAAATGTACAACATACTTCCACTAGCACAGATTAGTAAACCATATCATCCATGCATAAAACGACACAAATAATGTAACAGTGCCGCCTGACACGCCTCGTATGGAGCTATAGGAGTATTTAAAGAAAGACGATTGGTGCTATTTACCCTTGTGCCATGTTTGAATCTCCTTAGACAACGAATTAAAATTATCTGACCTGTATGACAGTGACATTTATTAGTATATATAAAGATTATGACAGTTATATCAAGTATTTGTAGAATCAAGAAAAAAAAAGATATTGTATGGCCAGAAAATAGAAAAAGGCAGAAAAGGCAGACAAAGAGATTTAACCTTTCAAGCTAGTAGGTATTTTATTGAAGTATCCTCCAAGAACCAATGCAAAGAATGGACCGAAGATACCGAACGATGACAAGATAGCTGTAAGGTAAATAAATAAAGAATGTATATAACACTGTTGGTATATCAAAATATGATCCGCTCATAGTGCAATAACACGCATATATGAGCATTATTATATGAGCATTATCGTGACAGTGTGCGTTTTATTCTATGTCAATGAACGTCCACACATCAATCATTATTTATGTGTGAAAAAAAAAAGATAACGAATAGAAATAATGCCCCCGTGTTCTAATCGAATTTAATATGATACACATTTTAATTCGCATTCCTTTCTGCTTTCGTTCTCCTTCCCGATCCTTTAACATGCATAACGGACATCCACGCTGAAATGTGGGGTGAGAGAGAGTTTTAAAGTAACATCGACCAGAGAGAGAGAGAGAGAGAGAGAGAGAGAGAGAGAGAGAGAGAGAGAGAGAGAGAGAGAGAAACAGACAGACAGACAGTTTATGATCAGTTGTACTGTTAATACAGCAGACTAATAACTTAAAGCAACTAAAACATTTTAATCACTCCTTGTTCGTTTTTAATTTGGCTTAGATTC
This sequence comes from Unio pictorum, assembly GCA_030141615.1. Taxonomy (NCBI): domain Eukaryota; kingdom Metazoa; phylum Mollusca; class Bivalvia; order Unionida; family Unionidae; genus Unio; species Unio pictorum. Next base: position 415,082 of record JARLTB010000150.1, on the reverse strand, counting down.
TTTTCCACGTTAATTTCCTTGCGACGGAATGCTTATGTGAATGGCTTAGCCAACTAAGGTTACAAATTTTTTTTAAAAAACTACAAGACTCGTTACTCACTGTCATATCAGTCGGTTATATAAACCGATGTATCATATAGCATGTTGTAATTTTAAATGGTATATTTTCGTACTGAGTGATCCTCTACTTTTAACAACTGTTATACTTTTCTCCAATATTGTAATCTGATAAAAATTGGAATCTGAAGAAAAGAAATCATTCTTTTTATATTAAAGTTTAATTTTATTTTAGACCGTAGAGTTGTGTTAAATGTTTTATGAGATTCCTGGTTCATATTCCGGACGAGCTCCTTTTCCTCCATCACGACTATGTGGTCTTATAATAAGTAATAGATACGAGCGAGAACTAACAAGTTTCATAAAATTCAACAAATAATTTATCATCCTAGCATAAAAGTCGAAAAATTTAAAAGGACTCGTGTGGTTTTGTGAATTAATTAGCAAATAATTCTGGAATTACTAGTCCTAAAGATTAAAGTTTTGAATAAACGCTGAAGTTTTTGATGTGCTTGTAGTAAGCTGCAGTCTTTAATTTACGAATGTACCAATAGCCTGAATCGTAATGACGTGCCAGCAATCTATTGTTGAATCGCTTTTTTAAAAATTAATTATAGCTTTCAATGTTTTAATTCACTATAATTTCTAATTATTGTCTCCTGTCAAGAATAGTATAGATGAGCACTTTGCAATTTCAAACAAGAATAACTTGAATTAAATAATATAAACTCAAAACAGACAAACGATGATTCTTCCTCGAGAACGTACAACACGAATGACTAATTTCTAGAAATGTAATATTATAAGAAAACAACGAATACAGTTAAACACAAACGAAACAATTCCAAAATTATTAAAGCTATAATTAAACCAGTTATGTTACTAAAATTACAATAAAGACTACGGTAAACACAATGCAATTGACTCAGACCACGGTACACTGCAAATATAAACAAGATTCAACTGTATGTTCTTAAAGACAAAACCCTTTACCATGTGGTATGTGTAACAGAATTGTTACCGAGAGGAGGGTGGATTAAATGCACAATACAAACACAATATGTGAAAGAAAATATAAATTTATGTAATAAATTATAAATGAAAAAAATACAGATGTAACAACACAATAATTCATGCACTCAACCCACAATTACACTCACAACCATTCACAATACATGAACAAATTAAATAACAATACAAAAGGAATCTCAGATGTAAAGGGATCTCTTGGATTATACACAGATCCAAGAATCCTTTACGAAAGTTAAATAAATGCAAGTATGATTTACGAAAAAAATAACACAAACGACAAACTATCTATCGCACGATGGATTGCGATAACTAGCACGATCATATACTTGTATTGAATCAAGTTGCTAGCTTTTATTGATATCTATGTGATCACTTGAAATATTATTGCGATCTGACATAAGCATGCAAATACAACAATGTATTAAATTATATTATAATTTCAATACACCTATGTGTCTCCCCTGTATAACCGCACGATTCAGCAACAGTTGAATCGTCTCCCAGTTTCCCCGAGAACCGAGGGTTGACCAATACTATTATCGGACGTTTCCCTACACGGATCCACCACAGTTATACGTTCAGACAGCATACAACATCTACCCGAACCAACGGTTCCTCACTCCCCTAGATGTCTACCCGGACGTTTTACAACTCTAAGACAGCTCCGACACTCGGACTTCTAGCTTTCCGGATATTTACACGTTACACAGATATTGACGAACAGACAGTTCGACACACAGACAGATACTTCAATTCCGTTTGCACAAATTAACGGCACAAGTACATTCAGATATTTATACAGAGATGTTCCAGAACAAACAATAGATGTCCCACAACAAATCAAACGATATCAAAGACGTTTATCAAAAGATGGTATCAGATGTGTTAACAGCTACGGTATCAACGATGTTATTAGCAGCTACGGTATCAACGATGCTATTAGCAGCTACGGTATCAACGATGTTATTAGCAGCTACGGTACCAGAAACAATGTAACAACTATGTTAGCAGCTACGGTATCAGAGACGGTATCAACGATGTTATTAGATGCGCTATCAGTGATGAACTTCTACGGTATCAACGACGGAATCAGACGGAATCAGACTGAATCAGACGGAATCAATGATTGTCAGATGTTATCAGATCTACGGAATCAACGATGTTATTAGATCTCCGGAATCAACTATAATAAACAAAACCAGACTAATAATAGTGGTCTCAAAAATAATCTAAGCCGTAGATTACGATATTGTATTTAAAGTCTAAAAGTGACTAGTAATTCCAAATATTCCACGTTCATTGCAATAAAGGCATCATTATACGAAATGATAATCTGAATAAAATTCACAATAAAACGAAATGTAAATTTAACACTCACCCCTTTGGCTGGAGATTTGCAAGACGAGGTTATCTATCCTTTGATTAGATATTTTAGTTCCCGTAAATAATAATGAGAAATCCATCGCCCTATATACTCTCTATAGGTGAACATAAATCACATCGAACTTAACGTGCACCACGTACAACGAGTATTTCGGATTTCATGTAAATTACAAATTGGCACATGCAAATCGTTACACGCCACTTAATCACCCCAGGTAATGCGTGTACGACGAAATCAAGAAAATGGTGAGTTTCGTTTGCAATTCAAGACAACAAAAATCAGTTCAATTTTCGCCTAATTCTGTGACAATACCTCCCCCCTAAGAATAAAAATGTACACATTTTTAAAACTAACACAGAATAGAAGAAAAATAACTACTGATGATATCTTACAACATTTACACTGGTTATTCTACAAACTGAATTTTATTACTGGGCAAATTCATACAAATTTCCCATCATGCCCTACTCAAGTACTCTGCGCCTATATTTTCAACTCCCCTTATTGACATTGTCGCTCTGTCTCTTGATGTATAACTTGAGCATGTTCGCATGGAATGTTTTTACATTACCGTCCATGTCAATTTTATAGTCCATGTCTCCTTTTACTTCTTTAACTTCATATGGACCTTTCCACTGGACTAATAACTTATTCGAACTCGTTGGAAGAAGCAATAGAACCTGATCTCCCACAAGAAATTTCCTATTACGCGCTCTGCGGTTGTAATACTTGGCATATCTGCGCCCGGATTTAATCAATTCGTCACGTGCCATCTGGCATGTACTCTCAAGTTTATTTCTTAGATCTAACACGTACTGGTAAGTCGTTTTTATTTCCTCGTTCGCGACATCACCAGTCCATAGTTCGCGTAGTATCCGCATCGGGCCTCGAACTGTCCTACCGTACAACAGTTCGAAGGGTGAAAACCCTAAACTTTCCTGCGGTACTTCACGGTACGCGAACAGAACAGCGTTTAAATAACGGTCCCAGTCTTGCGGACGTTCCGCGCACATCTTTCTCAGCATGCTTTTCAGGGTACCATTAAACTTCTCTACCAGTCCATTGCACATCGGATGGTATGGGGTAGTGTTTAGCTGTTTGATGGATAACAGCCTACTTATTTCACCCATGAGGTCAGAGGTGAATTGGGCACCACAATCAGTGAGGATTTCCTCTGGCACCCCTACCCTACTGAAGATATCAACTAATGCTTCAGCTACCCTTTCCGTTTCAATAGTTGGTAACGCTACGGCTTCGGGGTATCTGGTTGCGTAATCAACCAGAGTAAGTATGTACCGATTCTTTCTTTCGGTAACCGGGTGTATTGGTCCTACAATATCTACTGCCACTCTTTTAAACGGTGTATCTATTAATGGCATCTGTCCCAAGGGCACCCTTGTGACCCTTCCCTTACAGACGGTTTTCTGACATACGTCGCACGACCTACAGAACCGTGTGACATCGCCATTAACACCTGGCCAGTAGAATTCAGCGACTACCCTGCTAGTGGTCTTAGCCTTACCTAGGTGTCCTGCCATGCTTGACTCATGCGCCACCCTAAGTACTTGAGATCTATATCTCTGGGGTACGACCACTTGCCAATACTTCTTACCCTCCCGAGCGCTAAACTCCCTATGAATTAATCCGTTCTTGCGTACGAATCTCGAGCTACCCCCACGCTTGCAATGTTTAATCGCACCGGACGTGATTTTCTCAACAATTGTTCTGATGGATTCATCATGTTCTTGCTCTTGTTTGAAATCATCACGCGAAATTCCTGAGATCGATTCAGGGACTATTAATTTATGAAACGCGGTTTTCTCTCGCCGTGTTTGCGCTCGCGTTTCGACTGCCTGAGCCAAAGGTATTTTAAAATCGGCCATGGTTGGAAGACGGGAACCTTCAACATTACCGATCGTCAGATCGTAAATAGGATTGTCCATACAAAGGGCATCAACAGTTCCCGTTAAGAAAGGTGTTTTACTGTGATCCTTGCTACGGGAATGCGACCCATCGTCTGATCAAGTAACATACATGGGGATTCCCACCCGAGCATTTGGTTATCCTGCACGAGACTACGTTTGATCACTACGCCCGTACAACCAGTGTCACGCAATACCACGACTTCTCGACCGTTGACAAACCCTCTCGCGGTTGGTACACGCGCTTCAGGAAATAAACACGTGCCAAGCGAATGAATACAAGGTTCTACCTGTACGATGTTATCAGTTATACCTTTACTTTGTATAGCCACTGCTACCTTATGTATAAGTGCCTTTCTTTTAGGACAGTCTTTTTGAACATGACCCAATGCATTACACAAGAAACACCGCACACGCTGAAAAACTGGATTCCCAACTGACCTTTTTACCTCAGCTGATTTTACAGGCTCCCTAGGCATAGGTCTTACAGACTGGTTTCCAGACTTAAAATCTTTCAAAACCACGTTCTGGGTTCCCCCATGAGCTTCGGCAAATAAATCGGCTTGCTTAGCCATATCTTTTACGTTAGTGAAGACTTTCTCCTTCAGAAATTGATCTAATTCTCGCCCAACTGTATTAAATAATTGATCTCTGAGCAAGAAATCAGTCAACCCTTCAAACGTTTTCACCGCTTTGCCGCATTCAATCCACCGCTCAAAATAGTTCGCAATTCTGACGGTGAACTGACCAAAGGTTTCTCCCTTATCGGGCTTGCTATACCTGAACTATACACTATACACGAATGTGGGCGTGGGTTCAAATCCCACTTCTGACACCATTGTAACAGAATTGTTACCGAGAGGAGGGTGGATTAAATGAACAATACAAACACAATTTGTGAAAGAAAATATAAATTTAACACTCACCCCTTTGGCTGGAGATTTGCAAGACGAGGTTATCTATCCTTTGATTAGATATTTTAGTTCCCGTAAATAATAATGAGAAATCCATCGCCTTATATACTCTCTATAGGTGAACATAAATCACATCGAACTTAACGTGCACCACGTACAACGAGTATTTCGGATTTCATGTAAATTACAAATTGGCACATGCAAATCGTTACACGCCACTTAATCACCCCAGGTAATGCGTGTACGACGAAATCAAGAAAATGGTGAGTTTCGTTTGCAATTCAAGACAACAAAAATCAGTTCAATTTTCGCCTAATTCTGTGACAATATTTTACGGAAACCCTGTTCAGTAAGCTCGTACCTTTTGAGAAGCGCTTCCTTTAGGACGTCGTACTTGAACACATCGTCCCTAGGAAGTCGCGAGTATACATCCAGTGCTTTACCTTTTAATAAAGCACTCAGATGCAGCGCCCAGTCATTTTGACTCCACTTCTGGTTTTCGGCATACCGCTCAAACCGATGAAGATAACTATCTATGTTATCTTTTTCATCGTCAAAGGGAGGTAATTTGGGGCCCCTTAATTTATTAGTGGCAGAATCGTGTTCTCTTCCAGATGTCGCTAATTCTACCTTACGCTCATGATCCCGTTGCTTTGCTTTTTCATCTAACTCTATTCGCTTTTGCTCCGCTTCCATTTCCCATCCTATCCTATCCTTTTCGGCCTGCTTCTCTAATTCTATCTTTTCCTTCTCTAATCCTATCTTTTCCCTCTCAAAGGCCCATTTCCTATCTTCGGATTCCCTTTCTAATTCCCGTTTCCTTTCATCGGATTCCCTTTCTAATGCCCGTTTCCTCTCTTCGGATTCCCTTTCTAATTCCCTTGACCTTGCCCTTTCTTCCCTTTCCCGGGCTTGTTCTTCTTGAATAAATTTCCTTAAACTTTCACCTTCATACCCAAATTCTTTGCCTAAGGCAACCAAGTCCTTAAGGGATGACATGACAAATTGTAATATAAAAATAGATATATAACCAAACCAATACTTTAAACACGTTTATACTGGACACACGGACCTAGGTAAACTAAACAAAAATAAACTCCAACTAGAGTATTATCTTAACAGAAGGTCACGCTCAAATATAAACATTAAATGTATACCTTCACAAAAATGATTGACAGTTCACTTAATCCAACGATCCCACTTCTGACACCATTGTAACAGAATTGTTACCGAGAGGAGGGTGGATTAAATGCACAATACAAACACAATATGTGAAAGAAAATATAAATTTATGTAATAAATTATAAATGAAAAAAATACAGATGTAACAACACAATAATTCATGCACTCAACCCACAATTACACTCACAACCATTCACAATACATGAACAAATTAAATAACAATACAAAAGGAATCTCAGATGTAAAGGGATCTCTTGGATTATACACAGATCCAAGAATCCTTTACGAAAGTTAAATAAATGCAAGTATGATTTACGAAAAAAATAACACAAACGACAAACTATCTATCGCACGATGGATTGCGATAACTAGCACGATCATATACTTGTATTGAATCAAGTTGCTAGCTTTTATTGATATCTATGTGATCACTTGAAATATTATTGCGATCTGACATAAGCATGCAAATACAACAATGTATTAAATTATATTATAATTTCAATACACCTATGTGTCTCCCCTGTATAACCGCACGATTCAGCAACAGTTGAATCGTCTCCCAGTTTCCCCGAGAACCGAGGGTTGACCAATACTATTATCGGACGTTTCCCTACACGGATCCACCACAGTTATACGTTCAGACAGCATACAACATCTACCCGAACCAACGGTTCCTCACTCCCCTAGATGTCTACCCGGACGTTTTACAACTCTAAGACAGCTCCGACACTCGGACTTCTAGCTTTCCGGATATTTACACGTTACACAGATATTGACGAACAGACAGTTCGACACACAGACAGATACTTCAATTCCGTTTGCACAAATTAACGGCACAAGTACATTCAGATATTTATACAGAGATGTTCCAGAACAAACAATAGATGTCCCACAACAAATCAAACGATATCAAAGACGTTTATCAAAAGATGGTATCAGATGTGTTAACAGCTACGGTATCAACGATGTTATTAGCAGCTACGGTATCAACGATGCTATTAGCAGCTACGGTATCAACGATGTTATTAGCAGCTACGGTACCAGAAACAATGTAACAACTATGTTAGCAGCTACGGTATCAGAGACGGTATCAACGATGTTATTAGATGCGCTATCAGTGATGAACTTCTACGGTATCAACGACGGAATCAGCTGGAATCAGACTGAATCAGTGATTGTCAGATGTTATCAGATCTACGGAATCAACGATGTTATTAGATCTCCGGAATCAACGATGTTATTAGATCTCCGGAATCAACGATGTTATTAGATCTCCGGAATCAGCTATAATAAACAAAACCAGACTAATAATAGTGGTCTCAAAAATAATCTAAGCCGTAGATTACGATATTGTATTTAAAGTCTAAAAGTGACTAGTAATTCCAAATATTCCACGTTCATTGCAATAAAGGCATCATTATACGAAATGATAATCTGAATAAAATTCACAATAAAACGAAATGTAAATTTAACACTCACCCCTTTGGCTGGAGATTTGCAAGACGAGGTTATCTATCCTTCGATTAGATATTTGGGTTCCCGTAAATAATAATGAGAAATCCTTAGCCTTATATACTCTCTATAGTTGAACATAAATCACATCGAGCTTGACGTGCACCACGTACAACGAGTATTTCGGATTTCATGTAAATTACAAATTGGCACATGCAAATCGTTACACGCCACTTAATCACCCCAGGTAATGCGTGTACGACGAAATCAAGAAAATGGTGAGTTTCGTTTGCAATTCAAGTAGAACAAAAATCAGTTCAATTTTCGCCTAATTCTGTGACAATACCTCCCCCCTAAGAATAAAAATGTACACATTTTTAAAACTAACACAGAATAGAAGAAAAATAACTACTGATGATATCTTACAACATTTACACTGGTTATACTACAAACTGGATTTTATTACTTGGGCAAATTCATACAAATTTCCCATCATGCCCTACTCAAGTACTCTGCGCCTATATTTTCAACTCCCCTTATTGACATTGTCGCTCTGTCTCTTGATGTATAACTTGAGCATGTTCGCATGGAATGTTTTTACATTACCGTCCATGTCAATTTTATAGTCCATGTCACCTTTTACTTCTTTAACTTCATATGGACCTTTCCACTGGACTAATAACTTATTCGAACTCGTTGGAAGAAGCAATAGCACCTGATCTCCCACAAGAAATTTCCTATTACGCGCTCTGCGGTTGTAATACTTGGCATATCTGCGCCCGGATTTAATCAATTCGTCACGTGCCATCTGGCATGTACTCTCAAGTTTATTTCTTAGATCTAACACGTACTGGTAAGTCGTTTTTATTTCCTCGTTCGCGACATCACCAGTCCATAGTTCGCGTAGTATCCGCATCGGGCCTCGAACCGTTCTACCATACAACAGTTCAAAGGGTGAGAACCCTAAACTTTCCTGCGGTACTTCCCGGTACGCGAACAGAACAGCGTTTAAATAACGGTCCCAGTCTTGCGGACGTTCCGCGCACATCTTTCGCAGCATGCTTTTCAGGGTACCATTAAACTTCTCTACCAGTCCATTGCACATCGGATGGTATGGGGTAGTGTTTAGCTGTTTGATGGATAACAGTCTACTTATTTCACCCATGAGGTCAGAGGTGAATTGGGCACCACAATCAGTGAGGATTTCCTCTGGCACCCCTACCCTACTGAAGATATCAACTAATGCTTCAGCTACCCTTTCCGTTTCAATAGTTGGTAACGCTACGGCTTCAGGGTATCTGGTTGCGTAGTCAACCAGAGTAAGTATATACCGATTCTTTCTTTCGGTAACCGGGTGTATTGGTCCTACAATATCTACTGCCACTCTTTTAAACGGTGTATCTATTAATGGCATCTGTCCCAAGGGCACCCTTGTGACCCTTCCCTTACAGACGGTTTTCTGACATACGTCGCACGACCTACAGAACCGTGTGACATCGCCATTAACACCTGGCCAGTAGAATTCAGCGACTACCCTGCTAGTGGTCTTAGCCTTACCTAGGTGTCCTGCCATGCTTGACTTATGCGCCACCCTAAGTACTTGAGATCTATATCTCTGGGGTACGACCACTTGCCAATACTTCTTACCCTCCCGAGCGCTAAACTCCCTATGAATTAATCCGTTCTTGCGTACGAATCTAGAGCTACCCCCACGCTTGCAATGTTTAATCGCGCCGGACGTGATTTTCTCAACAATTGTTCTGATGGATTCATCACGTTCTTGCTCTTGTTTGAAATCATCGCGGGAAATTCCTGAGATCGATTCAGGGACTATTAATTTATGAAACGCGGTTTTCTCTCGCCGTGTTTGCGCTCGCGTTTCGACTGCCTGGGCCAAAGGTATTTTAAAATCGGCCATGGTTGGAAGACGGGAACCTTCAACATTACCGATCGTCAGATCGTAAATAGGATTGTCCATACAAAGGGCATCAACAGTTCCCGTTAAGAAAGGTGTTTTTACTGTGATCCTTGCTACGGGAATGCGACCCATCGTCTGATCAAGTAACATACATGGGGATTCCCACCCGAGCATTTGGTTATCCTGCACGAGACTACGTTTGATCACTACGCCCGTACAACCAGTGTCACGCAATACCACGACTTCTCGACCGTTGACAAACCCTCTCGCGGTTGGTACACGCGCTTCAGGAAATAAACACGTGCCAAGCGAATGAATACAAGGTTCTACCTGTACGATGTTATCAGTTATACCTTTACTTTGTATAGCCACTGCTACCTTATGTATAAGTGCCTTTCTTTTAGGACAGTCTTTTTGAACATGACCCAATGCATTACACAAGAAACACCGCACACGCTGAAAAACTGGATTCCCAACTGACCTTTTTACCTCAGCTGATTTTACAGGCTCCCTAGGCATAGGTCTTACAGACTGGTTTCCAGACTTAAAATCTTTTAAAACCACGTTCTGGGTTCCCCCATGAGCTTCGGCAAATAAATCGGCTTGCTTAGCCATATCTTTTACGTTCGTGAAGACTTTCTCCTTCAGAAATTGATCTAATTCTCGCCCAACTGTATTAAATAATTGATCTCTGAGCAAGAAATCAGTCAACCCTTCAAACGTTTTCACCGCTTTGCCGCATTCAATCCACCGCTCAAAATAGTTCGCAATTCTGACGGTGAACAGACCAAAGGTTTCTCCCTTATCGGGCTTGCTATACCTGAACTTTTTTCGAAAACCTTGTTCAGTGAGCTCTTACCTTTTGAGAAGTGCTTCCTTTAGGACGTCGTACTTAAACACATCGTCCCTAGGAAGTCGCGAGTATACATCCAGTGCTTTACCTTTTAATAAAGCACTCAGATGCAGCGCCCAGTCATTTTGACTCCACTTCTGGTTTTCGGCATACCGCTCAAACCGATGAAGATAACTATCCATGTTATCTTTTTCATCGTCAAAGGGAGGTAATTTTGGGCCCCTTAATTTGCTAAAGGCAGAATCGTGTTCTCTTCCAGATGTCGCTAATTCTACCTTACGCTCATGATCCCGTTGCTTTGCTGATTCTTCTAACTCGAACATTTCTAGTTTTGCTCGTTTTTCTAACTCTAACATTTCTACTTTAGCTAGTTTATCTAACTCTATTCGCCTTCCCTCCGCTTCCCTTTCCCATTCTATCCTGTCTTTTTCGGCCTGCTTCTCTAATTCTATCTTTTCCCTTTCGGCCTGCTTCTCTAATTCTATCTTATCCTTCTCAAATGCCCATTTCCTATCTTCGGATTCTCTTTCTAATTCCCGTTTCCTTTCTTCGGCCTCCCCCTTTTCCTTTTCTAATTCCCTATGTAATTCCCTTTTCCTTTCTTCGGCTTCCCTTTCTAATTCCCTTGCTCTTACCCTTTCGTCCCTTTCCCGGGCTTGTTCTTCTTGGATAAATTTCCTTAAGCTTTCACCTTCATATCCAAATTCTTTGCCTAAGGCAACCAAGTCCTTAAGGGATGACATGACAATTGTAATATGAATATAGATAGGTAACCAAACCAATGTTTTAAACACGTTTATACTGGACACACGGACCTAGGTAAACTAAACAAAAATAAACTCCAACTAGAGTATTATCTTAACAGAAGGTCACGCTCAAATATAAACATTAAATGTATACCTTCACAAAAATGATTGACAGTTCACTTAATCCAACGATCCCACTTCTGACACCATTGTAACAGAATTGTTACCGAGAGGAGGGTGGATTAAATGAACAATACAAACACAATTTGTGAAAGAAAATATAAATTTATGTAATAAATTATAAATGAAAAAAATACAGATGTAACAACACAATAATTCATGCACTCAACCCACAATTACACTCACAACCATTCACGATACATGAACAAATTAAATAACAATACAAAAGGAATCTCAGATGTAAAGGGATCTCTTGGATTATACACAGATCCAAGAATCCTTTACGAAAGTTAAATAAATGCAAGTATGATTTACAAAAAAAATAAACACAAACGACAAACTATCTATCGCTCGATGGATTGCGATAACTAGCACGATCATATACTTGTATTGAATCAAGTTGCTAGCTTTTATTGATATCTATGTGATCACTTGAAATATTATTGTGATCTGACATAAGCATGCAAATACAACAATGTATTAAATTATATTACAATTTCAATACACCTATGTGTCTCCCCTGTATAACCGCACGATTCAGCAACAGTTGAATCGTCTCCCAGTTTCCCCGAGAACCGAGGGTTGACCAATACTATTATCGGACGTTTCCCTACACGGATCCACCACAGTTATACGTTCAGACAGCATACAACATCTACCCGAACCAACGGTTCCTCACTCCCCTAGATGTCTACCCGGACGTTTTACAACTCTAAGACAGCTCCGACACTCGGACTTCTAGCTTTCCGGATATTTACACGTTACACAGATATTGACGAACAGACAGTTCGACACACAGACAGATACTTCAATTCCGTTTGCACAAATTAACGGCACAAGCACATTCAGATATTTATACAGAGATGTTCCAGAACAAACAATAGATGTCCCACAACAAATCAAACGATATCAAAGACGTTTATCAAAAGATGGTATCAGATGTGTTTAACAGCTACGGTATCAACGATGTTATTAGCAGCTACGGTATCAACGATGCTATTAGCAGCTACGGTATCAACGATGTTATTAGCAGCTACGGTACCAGAAACAATGTAACAACTATGTTAGCAGCTACGGTATCAGAGACGGTATCAACGATGTTATTAGATGCGCTATCAGTGATGAACTTCTACGGTATCAACGACGGAATCAGCTGGAATCAGACTGAATCAGTGATTGTCAGATGTTATCAGATCTACGGAATCAACGATGTTATTAGATCTCCGGAATCAACGATGTTATTAGATCTCCGGAATCAACGATGTTATTAGATCTCCGGAATCAGCTATAATAAACAAAACCAGACTAATAATAGTGGTCTCAAAAATAATCTAAGCCGTAGATTACGATATTGTATTTAAAGTCTAAAAGTGACTAGTAATTCCAAATATTCCACGTTCATTGCAATAAAGGCATCATTATACGAAATGATAATCTGAATAAAATTCACAATAAAACGAAATGTAAATTTAACACTCACCCCTTTGGCTGGAGATTTGCAAGACGAGGTTATCTATCCTTCGATTAGATATTTGGGTTCCCGTAAATAATAATGAGAAATCCTTAGCCTTATATACTCTCTATAGTTGAACATAAATCACATCGAGCTTGACGTGCACCACGTACAACGAGTATTTCGGATTTCATGTAAATTACAAATTGGCACATGCAAATCGTTACACGCCACTTAATCACCCCAGGTAATGCGTGTACGACGAAATCAAGAAAATGGTGAGTTTCGTTTGCAATTCAAGTAGAACAAAAATCAGTTCAATTTTCGCCTAATTCTGTGACATATATATATATATATATATATATATATATATATATATATATATATATATATATATATATATATATATATATATATATCATTGCCGTCCGCCAATGTTGGTGATAAACGTTTGCACTGAGTCGATTATACGCTCAGAAACAGAATGTCTACCAGTTCTTCACCATTTGTCTTTCACAACCCGCCATTTTGTCAGTTACAAACACGTGAACGCGTTCTATATCATGGTCTATGATACAAAGTCTAACAATAAGACTTGTATGTACTCACTCATTTGAACATCACGCGTGCGCGTATCTAAGAAAAATGTACAGAGGCTGTATCAGGGCAAATGATATGGCGCAATATTTTTTGTTCCCAAATTAAAATAGCCAGAACACCGATTAGACAATAGGCGTCAGCAGGTGCAATGATTAATGATTGTATACCAGTGGAAACTATTGTTGTTTGTTTCAGTTCCGCTCCTCTCCATCGCAAAAAAACAACTAACAAAGCTATGTTCTTGTATAATAAGACCGGATGCAGCATTTTGTTGTATTCGTCATTAGAAATCCTACAATCTAATGGTGACCTACTGACCTTCCTGAATGTGATTACCTCATCTATTGTCTTTGTTATTCTTATTTTTTCGAATTTGCTAGTGTTCGTAATTTTATTATTTCTTAATATAACAAACGTTTCAAAGTTGAACGAGAAATTGTAAAATTATTTCACTACTAACTACTAAATTGCGATGCAAAATAATCAGGTTTACGTCATTTTATTTAATTTCAAATATAAATATTAAATAGGTTTTATGGATGACAAGTTTTAAAGCAACTTCTCCAACCATTTGGGGCGACTTCTCCAGATACGTTGGGGGCGAGTTCTCAATGGGGCTAGTTCTCCCAAGGCGATTTCACCATGGAGCATGTTCTCCATATACCGTTGATAGTGCAATTAAGTGTTCTATGCGTTGTCTGTGCTTGAATGTTTAAATTATGTCGACTCTCAGTGAAGACAGTGATGTAGATGACATTCCCTGCAACGGGGCCCCAAGTGGCCGAGTGGTTTAAAGCGCTCTCCGTTACGGATCACTGCCATCTCACCTCTAAGTGGGTTTGAGTCTCAGATTCGTCCAATGTGGATATCTGCGAAACCGTGCCAGTAGCTTCTCGTGGCTCGGTGGTTCTTTCTGGGGGATTTCCTGGGTTCTTCCTCCACCATTAATACTGGCCGCCATGTATAGTATATCGTGTGCTGAAAAATGACGTCTAACCTTACAACAACAACAACATTCCAGAAGTAGAATATTCCATTAACATCCAACCTTACATGATTGATTCATGGGACAGAGATGAACAGGACTTGTCAGTTTCTAACGATGTCCCTGCCTTTGGGTCTTTAGATAAATATTCTAGCTCAAAACGTCTCTGGCACAGCCTAGTGTGTTAATTTAGCATATATCCTTATCTCTTTAATTTGATTGCCCATACAGCTGTCCTTTTAGGGTCCTTTGGAAATGTGAAAAAATCTAATCTTCTCTCTGGAACTTCTATTAATCAAACATATTTTTTGGGGTGGTGGTGGGGGTGGTAGTGGTGTTGCTAACAGACAGATCCCCGCCCCTATTTTCGAAAACAAAGGAACAAAGTTTTCATGCATTGGTGTTTTCCTCCCGATATGTTGTTTTGTGGGTTTTTTTTAATATTAATATTAATATTAATTAATATATTTTTCTCCCCTTTCTAACATTTATGTTTATATACTTAAACTTTGATGGGGTATTGCATCCTTAGTGTTTCTGTAGGGTTGATCATCCGAGTAGGTTTTATTTACCTAATCTCAAAATGCCTTCCCTTTGTTTAGGGGGAAAAAAAAGAAACTTATTTTTTTAAGGCTTGTATTTTTTCCGTATCGTTCTTCGCATTGTCTGTTTATTTTATATTGAGTTCGACTGTGCTCGAGTGGGGAAGCTTTTTAAAATTTAAATTGTACTTCTCCAGGCTCGAGTTTATTTATTTATTAGTCCTTTACAAAGATTTTAATAAATTGTTTAAGGTACCCTTTGATATCGGTTCTCTGTGCAATACGAGCGCTGTCCAGCGGTGATATAGAATAAGAATACAGTCTTCTATATGTCCTTGTTTTGTTTATGTTTATTTCTTACTTCCTAAAAGATTAATTCGCAAGGCATATTTAGAGACACCTAACTTGTATATTTGATTCACATAATTTAGAGTTGCGTATTGAACCATATTGTTTCTACTTGACACTTCGCTGCACAAACTGAATACGACTCGTATACGTTAATAGTCTCAAATGACGTCACATCCTGTGTATATGAAAGGGAGCTAAAAAAAATTCGCGGCAGGGTCTTTCCGTTTGATCTCGCATACACATGACAGTATTCTTTTATGAAATTTAAGTGCAAATACATAAGAAGCAAATAAATAAATAGCTGGGATAGATTAAATACACAAACTATTAAATATCCTTCTATTTACAATAAAATTATGCAGGTCCGGGTTTTTGTCCCCTTTAGCGTAATCATCTTACAGGTGAAGACGTGTATCAAGGAACATAAAGGTAATTATCTTACAGGTAAGCACGTGTATCATATCACAAAAAGGTAAGCATCTTACAGGTAAGCACGTTTATCATATGACATAAAGGTAGGCATCTTACAGGTAAGCACGTGTATCATAGTATATAACGTAAGCATCTTACAGGTAAACATATGTATCAAGGAACATAAAGGTAAGGATCTTACAGGTAGGCATCTTACAGGTAAACACGTGTATCATGGCACACAAAGGTAAGCATCTTACAGGTAAGCACGTGTATCATAGCACATAAAGGTAAACATATTACAAGTAAGCACGTGTACCATAGCACATGCAGGTAAGCATCTTACAGGTAATCACTTGTATCATAACACATACAGGTAAGCATCTTAAGGTAAACACGTATATCATGGTACAATAAGCTGTTGTATAAATGTAACTATTTATCTTCACTAAACATGGACCGGCCCTGAATTGGGGTAGTCAATTGGCATACATCAGTTTACAATCTGTAAGAGTTTAAGATATACGCGTATTCAACCCTCGTGGACTGTGCTACAGCCCTGTGCACGGAAAAGTGTTAGAGGTTATTGTTACCGGTATTTGAGGGTCAAACGCCATTTTCAGCGCATGATAGGCGGCTATGCACGGCGGCCAGTATAGCTGGTGAAAAAATGAAAACAAGGAAAACTCCAGTAAGAACCACCAATCCACGGAAAGCTACTAACAAGCATGTTCACATACCCACACTGATCAAACCCAAGGATCGAATCCAGGCCGATAGAGAAGATTACGAATAGTTGAAAGCCTAGTCAGAACGTCAGCTTGACAGTACACATGTAAAATTAAACTGGCTAGCGCAGCTTGTGATGTTTCATGGGATCTAAAAATAAATCACCAATTTTCCGCAGAGTAATAAGCTAAAAAATATTAACAAAATCTTCATCACATTTGCACCTTTCTTCTGTTAAGTTTACGGCAGATTATAAATACGTGATGATTGTGGAAAGTCAGATGCAATTTTCTTTGACTTGATCACTTTATTGGCATGAATGTTATCATAACTATTATTATTTTACAAGTATTAGTCCTTTCATTACTTCCGAACAAAAATCTTCTAGAACGCAGTGATCATGCTCTCAATCTTAGTAGAAATCATATATGTTTGATTCCACTATACAAACCACAACATGTTGGTGACGTATTGATTTAAGTCATATACTCGCATGAAAAAATTCTATAATATAAAAGCTACGTTCTTAAACGAGAATTGTTTTTGACCTTGGGTCCCATGTTACAAGTAGAATTGTCAGTAGCTATTATTTGTCGAGTTGCAGTGTCGTTGGAAAAAGACCGAGCTGCAGAAAGCCGTGATATATTTGGTTTCTGCCCCGCCCATGCCGTGCGAGAAAGAAGCAGCATTGTAAGAATAATGATTGATTGATTGATTGATTGATTGATATTTAACGGCATACCAGCACTTTTAGGCTATTTAGCGCCATACAACAGGTTGTATTTAAACATGGTTAAAAATACTAAAGGTTTAATATATACCAGCGATATAAAAAAAACAAATAGTTCAATATAAAATTGTAAGTTGTTGGTAACAGTAAAATATGAAGCTTCCAAATCAACGGGAGATGTAAATGGTGTATGTTGATGAAAAGATGTTGCAAAATAATGGGAGGTATTTGCATTAAATAAAAATGCACTAGGTGATGACATACAAGTTAAAGTTTAAGATAAAGATTTACTTCCTTCAGGAAATCTAAAATACAAGTGATAGATACAGTATCAAAAAGTTCCTTCGTGTCATGTACATTATAGTATTTAGCACGTGTAGGTTGCAGGTCGGAACTCTCGATCATGAAGTGTTTAACAGTGAATGGTTCATTGCAAGAGACGCACTCTGGTGGATCTTCACCTTTTAGTATGTGGGAGTGGGTTATGTATGAATGACCGATTCTGTGTCTTGCAATGACAGTCTCCTCCCTACGGATAGTTCTGTAGGAAGGAGTCCATTCCCCCAGGGTTGGTTTGATGGCATGAAGTTTGTTGTTGACTGTATGATCCCATGACGTCTGCCACTTCTGACGCAGGTACCTTTTGATACAAGGTTTAAAATCAGTAAACGGTAATTTAAAATCTGATGGTTCTTGGGATAGAGCCATCTTAGCAGCACGGTCTGCTTCTTCATTACCTCTAATACCAATATGGCTAGGTAACCAACAGTATACTATATTGCTGGAGGTACTAAGCGCTGTGTTTTTTACAAGGAGATGGACTAATAATGGATTATCCAGTTTTCTATTGTGTAGCGACTGAAGCACTGATAAAGAGTCACAGAAGATAATGCTATTTAAGACGCGTTTCTGTTCGATAAATTTGAGAGCAAGGTGTATTGCTCTGATTTCCGCTGAAAATATGGACGCATCGTTTGGCAAACGCACTTTGTTTATGTGCTTGCCACTAACGAAGGCTGCAGCAGCCTTTTCATGAACCTTTGATCCATCAGTATAAAATTTAGTGTAATTTGTAAAATCGTTGAGAAGTTCATGATAAGAGTTCAGGAATATGACAGGGTTGGTCTCAGATTTATTCCCATCGTGTAACGTAAAAATCACTTTGGGTTGCTTAAGGACGCAAGGTGGTGTTTTCGAGACAAACGTTTTCTGAACTGTGGAGAGATTACTTTTGATATTGTCAAGGCTGGATGATATTCTAATGCCAAATGAAGGTATGGCATTTGGTTTATTACCATATAAAGTTTTGTATTTTGGTTGAAAAACAGCCGAAAAAGCAGGGTTCCGAGGGTTTGATCTTAACTTAAGAGCGTATTGGGCAGAAAGCATTTCTCTGCGATGCGATAAAGGTGGTTCATTCGCTTCCGCGAGAAGGCTTTCACATGGAGATGTCTTAAATGCTCCTAGAGCGAGTCTTATTCCCTGGTGATGACTTGGATCAAGCATTTTCAAATAGGACTTACTAGCTGAACCATAAACAATGCATCCATAGTCTAGTATGGAGCGGATAAATGTTCTATACAAATTGAGGAGGACTTTTTTATCAGCACCCCAGTCAGTGTGCGCAATTACTTTAAGTAGATTTAAAGCTTTTAAGCATTTAGCTTTTAAATTCTTTATGTGTGGTATAAAAGTCAGCTTTCTGTCGAAGATAATACCCAAAAAGTTTGTTTCCTCAACGACTGGAATAAGTGTTCCATCCAGCGTGAGTTTAGGGTCATCATGATGTCTTCGCAATTGACAGAAATGCATGCATACTGTTTTCGATTTAGAAAATTTGAAACCGTTATTACTGGCCCAACTTTGGATCTTACTGATATTTTGCTGGAGTTGCCTTTCAATTGTATGCATGTGCTTTGATCGATAACAATTTAAAAAATCGTCTACATATAAAGAGCAATCAACACCGGGAGCTAAGCACTTGGTGATGCTATTGATTTTGATATTAAATAGCGTCACAGATAAAATACTGCCCTGGGGCAGACCCATCTCTTGCTGGTGCATATCGGAGAGGGTAGAGCCCACTCGCACTTTGAATTCTCTGTCGGAGAGAAAACTGGAAATGAAAGAAGACAGACGGCCTTTTAGACCTAGATCGTGCAGGTCATTTAGTATCCCGTACTTCCATGTTGTGTCATAGGCCTTTTCTAAATCAAAGAAGACTGCTACTAAATGTTCTTTCTTGATAAATGCATCGCGAATAAATGTTTCCAGTCTAACCAGATGATCGTTTGTACTACGGCCAGAACGGAAGCCACTTTGGAAAGAATTTTGACTCTAAAAAATTGTGTTTTCTGTACAAATTCCAGAAAATGAAGGATATCTATGAAAGTATTACAGGCAAGTACCAAATTGAATTTAGCAAACAAAACGTACTTGTGATAATATATAGTGGCACACGATTGTTTCTAATTATTCCTAGTCCTTTAATTGACTTCATTGGAAATACTCTATATATCATATTTATATTCACACTAGTTCCAAAAGACGCAAATGATCCTTTAAATAAAATTACATTTGAAATGACACTTTTTTAATACTATATTATTTTTCTAAATTTATGAGATTGTACTTCACAATGCAGGGGATAAAAGTTTACAATAACCCAGTTATGTACGGACAAAAGCGCACTTGGTACAGCCAGTCACACTGCCACTATCACTCGGCCTTTCATTTACAAACATTTAACTGAGATATCCTTTATCAAGGCCAGTAATACAGATTATAGTAGTAACACGGTAACATCAATATGTACCAGCTTATTGAATTTATTCATGTGCATGGTTATAGAATGTACGCAACGCCAGCACTGCTTAGTTCCCAGCTTGACAAAAGCATGAATGGCAGCAGTGCTTAATTAACAAATTGATAAAGGCAAGAACGCCAGCATTGCTTAATACCCAGCTTGACAAAGGCAAGAACGCAGACAGTGCTTAAAACCCAGCTTGACAAAGGAAAGAACGCAGACAGTGCTTAAAACCCAGCTTGACAAAGGCAAGAACCCAAGCAGTGCTTAAAAACCAGCTGACAAAGGCAAGAACGACCAATAAACGATCGAGAATAATATGGCAGATTGTATAAAATACTGACCAAATTCCCAGCTGATGCA
The DNA here is from genome assembly GCA_030141615.1 of Unio pictorum. Lineage (NCBI taxonomy): Eukaryota > Metazoa > Mollusca > Bivalvia > Unionida > Unionidae > Unio > Unio pictorum. Next base: position 394,472 of record JARLTB010000150.1, on the reverse strand, counting down.
AGTACAGCATTCCATCTGTCACACAATTAAATTTAACCTTGCTTAAACAAGTTCGATCCCTATGGTCAGGAATCCCCAGGGTCTGTATTGAAAATGATTAGTAATAGCATATATGTGACACGAATCCTTTTGCTATATTTTCTTTCTGCGTTATGGGTTGTTTTACATGTTTTCTTTTGGATTTATTTGTTTGTTTTGTTATTTGTGAGGTTTTAATTTTGTTTGTTTCCGACACATCCCTATCCAATTAATGAATAAACATAACTGCCTCTGTTACCTATAAGTTCTGATTTAGTACGCTTAGGACACTCGCCCTCACTGCTTCAAAGTTTGACAGGTAATAGTAACCCATATTTTCATCAGTATGAGATTATTTCATATCGGTTGGTTGTTCTTAAAATCCTGTACAGACTGGGGCAGTACGCCTACTTGAATTTTAACCCTGATTAAGGACGACTATCATTACTTCAACATCCTCTATTGTGATAACCTATATATCGTTATAACGATATAACGAACGAAAGCGTATATGAATAACGATTTATGAAAGGTCAGTTTACAAGTACATGAACAGGAATTAACTGATGCCCTCTCTACAATTATTGAATTGCATCCCTAGATGTAAGTCGACTTTATAACTGGTAAAAAGTCGATCTATTTAATTGTCGCATGTAAATCGCCTTTTAGACCGTTTTCAAACATGTCCCGAGATGTTTGATGTCCAGGCGAGTGATTCAGAACACAACAGTACCACATCAATACAGCATTCATTTGAGCAACATACATGCACAATAGCATGGCACAATACGGCAACGAATTTCTAATATTACATTGCCACCAGCATTCGTGTCCCGACTGACTTTCAAATTAGAAATAAGAATGAATATCCTAACTTATAAAGACGACTGCATACAGCTGCAGCACATTTATATCTTGCACCATGAGTCTTGGGTTCCATAACCTAAATCAGTACATGCAACGACTAATTGTTACCTATCGATGGTAACTATGTGTGTTTGTTTACATGTTTGCTGGCTGTTCTATAATCTAAATACCAGTTCACGTCAGTGTCACTGCTATCAATAATTCTTGGTCTGATAGAGTGTGTGCTAGTATTGTTAGTACACTGTGCTAGTATTGTTTGTACACAAGATGAAAATGCTTTAAAATTTGGTATTGACCGCGTACAAATGAGAGTGTGATCATTGTTTCCTTTTGTCCTCATTGCCATCACTGTGGCAGTCTTTTCTAGTAAATATGGGAAATTTGTAAATTTGAATATTTACAAAAATATATCAACTTCGGCATTCTATTATACATTTTCGAAGAATAAAGAGGTCAAGCAACAAATGTTTTGTTTTCCTTTGCTTTCCGATTATTAGCAGCATTAGGAAATTAGGAATAGTAACAATTTAAAACGACAAGCGTATTGCTGTATTGTACATCCAAAAGATTAATCATTTTGTCAAATTAATATTTTTTTTTAAAAAATGTTAAAGAGATATTTATTTACATTACTACATTCCGTGCTCCAGGATATATTTAATGTTGAGTAGGTAGGTGGGTATGCCACGGATATAGTATTAAAAATAATAGAAAATTTAAAATAGGAACGACAATGTTGAGTGTTATTTCATTTTAATTTATTCATATGTTTAGTTTATAACAATGAAGAAGTATATTTATTCTAATTGTGACATGATTATATCATCTATTAAGGTCTCACGTCTACCTGCAACAAGAATATATTAGGTTGTAAGGAATCACATCTAATTGTAACATAAATAATAAATAATACTTACCTAGTCCTTACTTAATCTCTGATAACCGTAACATGATGCGACCTTAAGGAATTAATTCTAATTCTAACATGACTAGTTCTTAAGGAATCTTTTTCAATCGTAAAATGATTAGATTAGTTTGGATTAGTAGATTGGTTCTTATGGAAATTCGTTTAATTATAACAAAAATAGATTAGTTCTTAAGAATTCTCTTAAACGTTCTAACATGGTAAGATCAAGACCATATTTGGTCCTATATTGTACATTCCAACTTCATCACGTAATTTGCAAAAGGTTCCATTTGCAATCAACCACTTGATATCTTTTACATCAAAATGGGTTTAAGGCGATAGATGGCACCTTTCCCTTGTCAAAGATTAAGACCACAATAATTTCTCTTCTATCAAGGAGGGTAGTTGCGGAGTAAGGTGCTCTGAGTGGGTTGACTGGGCAAAACATTAACCATTAAAAAATGATACGCGTGAATGCCAAATTTGGAATTAAATCTTCAAGGTATTAAGTTTAAATAAATTAAATATTCACTTGTATAAATGAGAACTGTAATATTATTGTTTAACTAATTAATTTAATTTAATTAATTTAAAATTATTTTTTTTAAAACACGGCAGCACAATACAATTTTGTATCATGTTGAGATAAGTAAAGTGCCATTCCTAATAACACACAATGAATATAATGTATGTAAACGATATATCAGTATCAACGTAAAACATTTCAAGTAATGCATACAAAGAAATTCTAACATTACTCCATCCAAACTTACATGTATTGACACCTCCAACAAAAAGGTTGATTGATGGTAATTGTGGCTCCAACTCCCCAATTATCAACCTCAGCCCTATTATAAGATGATTGGGATGTGTGTGTGTGTGTGTGTGTGTGTGTGTGTGATTTGGATTTTTAATGTAGTTAACAATGTTTCAGTCATATCGCTATGATGTCTGTAGTGTGGCAGTTTACAGTGATGTATAGCACTGGGGCATCATGCCGCAAGCGCGTAACATGATGTCTCACCCAGTCACAGTATAATGACAACGCTAACCTCTTAATGGTCTAAAGCGCTCTCCGTTACGGATCACTGCCATTTTAACTCTGGGTTCGAGTCTCAGATTCGGCCAAAGTGGGGATGTGAGAAATCTCGCCAGTAGCTTCTCGTCGGTCGGTGGTTCTTTCTGTGTGTGTTCCCGGGTTCTTCCTCCTTCGATAATATTGTCCGCCATGTATAGCCAATCGTGTTATGAAAAATGGCGTTAATCCTTACAACAAATAACCTCTTAATGCTGAGTGTCTAACTAGGCAGCCGTTAGTATCATTTTTTTTAGAATTTGGTATGAAGATGGTTCGTGATGTATTTAATGTTTGTGAGAATCTGGATTGTCACAAACGATAATCAGTATCAATGTACACTTCATCAAGGAATCAAGTACAGATCTAACTTTCAGATGATATAATCTCTGAATCACTTTTGTCAAGTACTATCGTAACCCCATCCATCTTTGGAATAGGGTTTAACGAGACAACAACATAGGGTAGCCAGAAAACCCACTTCACCCCATCTCCCCCTAATTGCAAAACAGAGATAGTATTTGGTCTTAATATTTAGCGAACAAAAATTGTCTTTTGTCGTTTTAAATCAATTCTGATGCACAAGATATCAAGGGATTGATTTCAAATGGAAACTTTTACAAATTAAGTCTTGCAGTACGAACGGAGATTATTGATCCAAATATTGTCATATTTACCCCATCGCGGAAAAGGGTTGCAATTTCGATCCTAATATTTGTACAGTCTGAGGTGTCATGTAAAGCGAGATATCAATATCGATATAAAATTGTCCAAGGAATTTATTGCAACCAGAATATTTTAGCTGACTTAGTTTGAAGTGTACAATATTTGCAGAAAATTAGGAGTGAGATATGCTTGATGTACATAATATGTATTAAAGACTTGCTGGTACAGTTAGAATATACTAGATTTGGAGCAAATATTGGATCCGTAGATGTGGTGAATCCATCCCTAGCTGATGACATTTCACTTCTGACTATATATCCTAGCAATGTACAAAAGTTCTTAGATGTAGCGTACGCATACAGTAACAAGTGGCGACTCGAGCTCGGTGTCGTCATGCTTGCCGTTCACTGATTCGTCAACACACCTGGGCACGAGGCAATACTCGATGCATACAAGAAATGGAAAAAAAATCTGTTCACGGACTGTTTGGTATTGGCATTAAACCGAATGGTTTGAATCCTTTGGATGCTGATAACGTAATCAAAAACGGAATTTTGTTCATTCAGTGTTGTATGGAAGAGATATATGGTGTTAAATATTAAAAAATGACCTTTCCTCATTGGATAAAACTCTGAAGCATTTTGCCAAACAGTTACAAGGCTTATCAACAAATACAAGATCAGACATCGCCCTGTCAAAATTAGGATGGACATCAGCGCAGTCCGAAATTGATAGAAGAAAATTGATGTTCTTACCCAGATTGTGTTTGATGCTTAATAACGTCCATACTAAACGTGTGTTTAATGTTGCGATATTTCACTTTAATTAGAACTGATGCTTGTCAGGCTACGGGTTCATTTCAAATCTATATCATACGTTAAAGAAGTCTGATTTGCTCGAATATCTAACTGATTATTTGCAGCAATCCGAAATTCGAGATACATAAAATTGGAAAGATATTGTAAGGTAAAAAAATTGCTGCTCTTGAAATTAGTCTCTATTGAGTTCGCATATCAACTCATCAATTAGATTATCTTTGATACTTGAAAACTTCCGAAAGGCCTCAGTGTGGCAGTCGGCTAAAACCAGACAGCATTCTAAGGTATTTACATATGTAGCTAAACTATGGGCTGCTGTTTCTCAAACACAGCTCGATATGTGTATTAGATTTGTGAATGTTTTTGCAGACTTTATACTTCATTGTTGTCCTTATATGTCGTGTTTCAGAAATTCTTTCTGGTGTTTCCTTACTGAAGGAAAGTTTGCCAGCAAGATTATCGACAAGAAAACCCAAGCTATTCACCCTTTATGCAGCATACATCTGCATGCAGTGTGCAACCATCTTCTGCAAATGGGGTAGTGATACTTACAAACTTATGCAGTTAGGAACACTTTGATGATCATTATACTTTAAGAATTTGTATTTTCATAATCATTTATTTTGTACTAATATAGTGTATGGTCATGAGATAATTTATTGTTATATCATACAATATTTTTTGGAAAGAAAAAAAGATGATGAAGATGGTTAACAATGATTAGTATTACTCTATCAAGGTTAGTAAATGTCTACAATGACATGACATCGTTGACAAAGTTCATCAATTTCTCGGCTTAGTAAACAACCGTCATCAGTTTCTTCGCATGGTTATCAATGGTCGTCAGTACCTTACCATAGCAAACAATGATTAGTTTTGCCTTGGCGTGGTCAACAACAAACAATATTTCGTAGAAACTTAATATATCAGCTATTCTCTAAGCTATACCAGCGAATTAATACAACACGATGACGGCATTTAAAACAAAAAAAAAATACGTTAAGTCCAGACAACGGATCTGGCTTCACAATATATAGCCAATTTATATCCTATCTACTATCTCCAGTCTTCTCCCGAATCCTAAGACATCTGTATTAAAGAAAAGAGGCTAGATCGTTCAAGTAGTTAGCTTCCTGAAGTGGCGACTAACAGGGTGCCTTTTCAAAATCCTACCATCGGATTTGCCTGGGTCGGTTACTGTGTTGTGTCCTTGGGCACGGCACTTCATTCCAATTGCCTTAACACTGAATAAATATACTTGAGTTGCTGCAATGTGAGACATCAATTAAACGTCCACATTGAGTGAAAGAGGTTTGTCTTTGCTTTAAACGTACCTACTATAAATATTGTTATCGAAAACCTGAGAGCTACCCCATCTGAATAATAAAGTGTATGCACAAACTGTAATAATAGGATATTGTAGCTTTTGCATAGCCTATTCAATAGTTACGTATTGGCGGGTGGCGAAAGTAAACACTGATTGAAAGTGACAATTAAATAAATATTCCAAGTAGATATTATATTGTAATGCAATGCTACTCAAAGTCTGATTTATAATTTGCAGAATTTCTTTAAATAGCTATTACATGGTTTTTAATGTTTTCGAGCATTGGATTAATTTTTACGTAAACATTGCATGGTACAAGAAATTAGTCACTGTTCTTTACTTCAAACGTATCTCATATAACAAAAATGCTGCAGTCCTGGCAAAAAAGCTAAAGCCTACATACAATGCATACAGATTCCAAACAATCCTCTTATGTAGTAACCCGGATATTACTCTATACGTCAAAGTGACAATTAAATAAATATTCCAGGTATTTATTACCCGGTAAAGTATTTGGATCTGTAATAACCAGGGAATAACCATGTATGTCAAAATGTTTGGATCTGTAACAAGGCGGGGAAAAGGCATATACGTCAAAATAATTGGATCTGTAACAACCAGGGAATAGCCATATACATAACAAGATTTTGATCTGTAGCAACCAGAGAATAACCCTTTAAAGGATTTCGACCAGTAGCGTTCGTGCTTAAACTAACAAACAGCACGCTCTCACAAAAATGTTTTACTTCTGTTTAATTAGTTACTGTGAACAATTAAGTAACAGTAATACGATACCCAGTACCCGACATACTTTCTTCTCAATTTACCGAGAACGCTATGTTAGTGTGAAGACTGGTTCAAGTGTCAAGTACGTACCACTCTCTACATGTGCAAGTCTAATCACTCTAGGCTTACATTCACCTTGAATTAGCGACAAGGATAATGACTGTTTAAATTTGTGTCTAACAGGAACCTTGCACGGTATTTAGGTGAGCCTTCTACAGCTGTGTGTGCAATAATGTTTGTGAAGATATTTTCGAACTTGTGAAGAGAACTGGTATGGCGACTCGGTCTAGTATGCCGAAACAGACTGTCACGTCAAAATGGACTAAAAACGAAACGGTCGTAGCTGGTAAGGTACTCTCTACGTCTGTCTGTCTGTCTGTCTCTCTCTCTATGTCACACACACACACACACACACACACACACACACACACACACACACACACCGCCATGTATGCCTAGACGATTGATCAAACTTCGCTTACCTGTATTAGTATTTTATTATTTTATAATCTATAGGAAACGTGTACTTGTTAGAACAGAGAATGGTTATTTCTCCTTCAGTATAAACCAGTACTTTGGATGAATCATATTGGCATCAATTCAACGATAATGTGTCTCATTCCTTCGGCAAATATTGTTCCTTAAGCGTTTGCTCGAAAAGAGGGACCCAACCACGAAATTTCAAAATTGAATGTCAGAAAATAAAACGTTTGATCGTACAGATAAAAAGATGTTTAGTTATGTTGTTTTGAAACGAGAGTCTCGGAGGAGTGGGGGGAGGTGTGGGAGACGGCTTTTGTTGGTGGTGTTTTGGGAGTTTCTTAGGGGTATGTTTTTTTTTTCATTTGGCACATGTAGGTAAAGAGCGTTTAATAGTTGCATGTACGTAATGAGCGTCTATTAGTTGTATGTACGTAAAGAGCGCTCACTAGTTGTATGTACCAAAGAGAGTTGAATAGTTTTATGTACCAAAGAGAGTTGAATAGTTTTATGTACCAAAGGGAATGTAATAGTTGAATGTACCAAAAGGGAATAAAATACTTGTATATACCAAAGGGAGTCGAATAGTTTTATGCACCAAAGGGAATTAAATGGTTTTATGTACCAAAGGGAATATTAAATACATGTATGTACCAAAAGGGAATTAAATACTTGTATATACCAAAGGGAGTTGAATAGTTTTATGCACCAAAGGGAATTAAATGGTTTTATGTACCAAAGGGAATATTAAATACATGTATGTACCAAAGGGAATTTAATAGCTGTATGTACCAAAGGGAATATTAAATACTTGTATGTACCAAAGGGAATTTAATAGCTGTATGTACCAAAGGGAATTAAATACTTGTATGTACCAAACGGAATTTAATACTTGTATGTACTAAACGGAATTTAATACTTGTATGTACCAGAGGGAATTAAATACTTGTATGAACCAAACTTAATTAAATACTTGTATGTACCAAAGTGAATTAAATAATTGTATGTACCAAAGGGAATTAAATACTTGTATGTACCAAATGGAATTAAATACTTGTATGTACCAAAGGGAATTTAATAGCTGTATGTACCAAAGGGAATTAAATACTTGTATGTACCAAAGGGAATTAAATACTTGTATGTACCAAAGGGAATTAAATACTTGTATATACCAAAGGGAATTTAATAGTTGTATGTACCAAATGGAATTTAATACTCGTATGTACCGAAAGGAATTAAATACTTGTATGTACCAAAGGGAATTAAATACTTGTATGTACCAATGGAATTTAATACTTGTATGAACCAAAGGGAATTAAAAACTTTTATGTACCAAAGGGAATTAAATACTTGTATGTACCAAAGGGAATTTAATATTTGTATGTACCAAAGGGAATTAAATACTAGTAAGTACCAAAGGGAATTAAATACTTGTATGTAAGAAAGGGAATTAAATACTTGCATGTACCAAATGAAATTTAATACTTGTATGTACCAAAGGGAATTAAATACTTGTATGCACCAAAGGGAATTAAATACTTGTATGTACCAAAGGGAATTTAATACTTGTATGTACCAAAGGGAATTTAATACTTGTATGTACCAAAGTTAATTAAATACTTGTATGAACCAAAGAGAATTAAATACTTGTATGTACCACAGGGAATTAAATACTTGTATGAACCAAAGGAAATTAAATACTTGTATGTACCAAAGTTAATTAAATACTTGTATGTACCAAAGGGAATTTAATACTTGTATGTACCACAGGGAATTAAATAGTTGTATGTACCAAAGGGAATTAAATACTTGTATGTACCAAAGTTAATTAAATACTTGTATGTACCAAAGGGAATTTAATACTTGTATGTACCACAGGGAATTAAATACTTGTATGTACCAAAGGGAATTAAATACTTGTATGTACCAAAGTTAATTAAAAACTTTTATGTACCAAAGGGAATTAAATACTTGTATGTACCAAAGTTAATTAAATACTTGTATCTACCAAAGAGAATTAAATACTTGTATGTACCAAAGGGAATTAAATACTTGTATGTACCAAAGGGAATTAAATACTTGTATGTACCAAAGGGAATTAAATACTTGTATGTACCAAAGGGAATTAAATACTTGTATGTACCAAAGTTAATTAAATACTTGTATGTACCAAAGGGAATTAAATACTTGTATGTACCAAAGGGAATTTAATACTTGTATGTACCAAAGGGAATTAAATACTTGTATGTACCAAAGGGAATTAAATACTTGTATGTACCAAAGAGAATTAAAAACTTTTATGTACCAAATGGAATTAAATACTTGTATGTACCAAAGTTAATTAAATACTTGTATGTACCAAAGAGAATTAAATACTTGTATGTACCAAAGGGAATTAAATACTTGTATGTACCAAAGGGAATTAAATACTTGTATGTACCAAAGGGAATTAAATACTTGTATGTACCAAAGGGAATTAAATACTTGTATGTACCAAAGTTAATTAAATACTTGTATGTACCAAAGGGAATTAAATACTTGTATGTACCAAAGGGAATTAAATACTTGTATGTACCAAATGGAATTTAATACTTGTATGTACCAAAGGGAATTAAATACTTGTATGTACCAAAGGGAATTAAATACTTGTATGTACCAAAGGGAATTAAATACTTGTTTGTACCAAAATGAATTTAATTGCTGTATGTACCAAAGGGAATTAAATACTTGTATGTGCCAAACGGAATTGAACAGTTATATGTACCAAACGGAATTAAATACGTGTATGTACCAAATTTAATTTAATAGCTGTATGTACGAAAGGGAATTAAATACTTGTATGTACCAAAAGGAATTAAATACTTGTATGTACCAAAGGGAATTAAATACTTGTATGTACCAAAGGGAATTAAATACTTGTATGTACCACAGGGAATTAAATACTTGAATGTACCAAAGGGAATTAAATACTTGTATGTACCAAAGGGAATGTAATACTTGTATGTACCAATGGGAATTAAATACTTGTATGTAGCAAAGGGAATTAAATACTTGTATGTACCAATGGGAATTAAATACTTGTATGTACCACAGGGAATTAAATACTTGTATGTAGCAAAGGAAATTTGATAGTTGTATGTACCAAAGTGAACTAAATACTAGTATGTACCAAAGGGAATTTAATAGTTTTATGTACCAAAGGGAAATTAATACTTGTTTGTACCAAAGTTAATTAAATACTTGTATGTACCAAAGGGAATTAAATAGTTGTATGTACCAAAGGGAATTAAATACTTGTATGTACCAAATGGAATTAAATACTTGTATGTACCAAAGGGAATTAAATAGTTGTATGTACCAAAGGGAATTAAATAGTTGTATGTACCAAAGGGAATTAAATACTTGTATGTACCAAAGGGAATTAAATACTTGTATGTACCAAAGGGAATTAAATACTTGTATGTACCAAAGGGAATTAAATACTTGTATGTACCAAATGGAATTTAATACTTGTATGAACCAAAGGGAATTAAATACTTGTATGTACCAAAGGGAATTAAATATTTGTATGTACCAAAGGAATTTTAAGACTTGTATGTACCAAAGGGAATTTAATACTTGTATGTACCAAAGGGAATTTAATAGTTAATACCGCGTTGTGCTGCGGTCCTTGTGATTACTGAAATTAGTGTTCCAAGTTTTTGAAAGATAGACTGGTTAGTGTTCCAATTTTGTAAAAGATAGTCTGGTTAGTGTTCCAATTTTTTAAAAGATAGACTGGTTAGTGTTCCAATCTTTTGAAAGATAGACTGGGCTTATCGTGTTGTTTCCATTTGAAATCCAGATACATCAGACTTATATCCGGTAGGCCCATCGATAAATCAAGCTCGTGTTGTGAAATAAACTTGTTGCCATTTGAAAATAGTTATTGTTCAGTTTTTCTTTTCCCACATGTCAGTTATAATTTCACCGTCTTTTATCCAGAAAGCTGACGATATTACACCGCAGTGGTAATTAAGTTACTTACAAAAGCTGTAAACAGACATCATCTGTCTCTAACACATTTAATAGGAAAGTGTCAATTCTAATTTAAAATGTTAAACCGTAACAAATCAACACTTATCATGACAGTGACAAAAACTTGTCGTCTGCTATTTTATTACGATGTGTATTTTATATCTTCTCCAGATTCTAAAAGTATATTATATTTTTTGCAATATGCGTTTTTTAATATAAAATGTATAAGCTGTAAATGAACTTGAACGCCGATGACGCTATGTCAATAAATATCAATTGATTAATCTCTGATAATGAGATAAGATCTGTTCATTTTACACATAATATCACTTTAAAATTCGGTCCTTCCCCGTCTCTGTAACACTTCACATCTCGCGAGACATTTGGTGGTTCACTAGCGAAGGGCAATCTATCATTGAATCGCACGTAATAAACAAGGGAAAGGAATGAACAAATGAATCCTTTACCGACGAAATACACTTATAAGAAATTCGTTTTTGCTTAATTTTCATTTTGCTTCTATTATTACTGGACATTGATTAAACTATATATTGTATATATCCGAACTATATTCTACTATATATATATATATATATATATATATATATATATATATATGAACTGCATGAAAAAAATAACTACCGTGTACATCGTCCACATTGATAGAATATTGTCTTGTATTCCTGCGCCTTGCGTGTAAACATGTGCATGCACATCGCTCAGAGGTTGATGTGCTGATGAGCAATATTTAACATTCACGTAATGTTCAATATTAAATAATCACATGATGTTCAGTATCAATTATTCACTGATGTACAATATTAGAAAAATCACGTGATGTCACACCCACCTTCAATTTCACTTGTTATCCAAATTTTGTATGCAAATGGCATCTTCCATTTCACCCTTTGTAATGCTTTTTTACGTCGTGAATATTCTATGATGAAACAATAAACTATTCTCTCTCTCTCTCTCTCTCTCTCTCTCTCTCTCTCTCTCTCTCTCTCTCTTTCTCTCTCTCTCACATATATAGATATAGGTCTATTTATAGTCTTCGTAAGTCAAAACGTCACGCTTAACTTTCTACAGACGTCAGCAATGGTTTAATGTCATTCACACATTTATCCATATCTTAAGTATTATGACTGTAAAATCTGTACTCCGAGTTCCAAGTATTTCAATTCATAATGTGCTAAACAGTCTGTCCATTGGAGCGTTTTATTTAAGTTCTAGTTCAAAATTGTAGCAGGGATTGGCGTTATTTGTTTTCGACCTTTCTTATTATTCACCTATTAGGTATCACATATCTATCAGTAAGGCTTTTACTATGGATCATATAAGTATACACTGAAATGTGTCAATGAGGGTACCGCATTATCACCATGTCAGCGATAGCTTTGCTAATGCCACAATGGGTTCTTCTTGTCCATCATAGTCATCGTCATTTTTACTTCGTCCCACCCCATCCTCTCTCTCTCACTCTCTCTCTCTCTCTCTCTCTCTCTCTCTCTCTCTCTCTCTCTCTCTCTCTCTCTCTCTCTCTCTCTCTCTCTCTCTCTCTCTCTCTCTCTCTCGCAAACACTTTAGTATGCACAAATCTTAAAACATTGGTTTATACTTTATGTTTGCAACGCAAAAGCGCCAGCACGTATTCCTATTTGATATTCATTGTTTTATTAGTGATTTTGACTTTTAAAAGAGTCGTAATCATGTTTAAAAAAATTGATAAGAAATGGGTGTTTCGGGCAAACAGGAGATTAATGAGTGTGTGTGTGTGTGTGTGTGATAAGAGATGCGTGAGTGTTGGGTTGATAAGAGATCGGTGCGTGTTTGGGTGACAAGAGATGAGTGAGTGTTTGGGCGATAAGGTATTGGTGAGTGTTGGGTTTATATGGTTGACAAACAGTGACTTGACAGTGACAAATAATTACACGTTTCGGCACTTCCAGATCTGAATCCGAAATCCCATATATATATATATATATATATATATATATATATATATATATATAGATATAGATATAGATATATATATATATATTCATTACAATTTCGTAAGCTGTACATTGGCACCCGATTTAGAATTATATTTTTAGCATTAATTTCAGAACCAAACACCCTTTTACTATAACATTATTGAATCTAAAATTACATTTACAAATCAAGATTTTATTGCAATTGACGTTTAATTATGTAGATACAAAAGTTATAATCCTGTTTAATGACATCAATTAATAAAGATGCTACGTTTAAAGAAATTGTATAATAGTTTCATATTTCCTTTGCATTATTAATGACTATTATGGTCATACAAAGTAGCAGCAGAGGAGCTGAACCCTACAAACTTTTCAGACAAAAGTCGATTGAGTCCTCAAAACAGAAAATAGAGCCTTCCTTCGAAATCTCATATTTTAACCCAAAAAAAAGAAAGTCCCCATTTGGCAAACGGAGACTTTACGATTTTTCAATCAATTTTGGTCGCAAGGTCGTTGTCATTCACCTCCTCCTCTGCTGCTACAGGTTAATAATTTTTTTACGATTTCAACCGAATATTTGATCAAGTCCGACACGATGAAAATCCTTTCAGGATTTCACAAACAGACTAATTTGCAAAACTTCACCTCGCAGATCAATCAAATTATTAGATTGGTCAGTGAGTTTGAAATTAATTCTCGTTAACGAATCATTATGACATCGCATAAAGACTGGATTAGTTGGGTCTTCAATAATTAAAAAACCTGGAGGAACCGTTGGTGCAAATGAATATAGAATATATCCCTGCTGAGCTTGATTTGATTTCTCAAGATTTATTTGATAGCTTCCTTCGATGGTATCACATACTAAATTCAGCGCTATCACCGAGGATATATTCACGTTTAACGTAGCGATATGTCTGCCGTCACCGTCTGGGTTATTATTATGTTTGAGGATTGTTGAATCTTGTGATTCTGGTATAACAATTTCTCCCCGAGGTGGTAATTCAGGCCATCCTAACACCGATCTTATAGAACTCTGATAAATATCAACGACATATCCAGAGGAATTAATTTCAATCTCAGATGATAACGTCGGTTCATGAACCGTTATAGCGATTTTTGATTCTTTTCCGGTGATAGATTTTATTCGTCGTTGTAATTCGTTATTGATTTGTTCAATTTGATATGATCCCGTTGGCAACGAGACAACGTTCCAGTCTGGGGTACCGTCTGGTTTATTCTTATTTGCAAATACCAGTGAATTATTTGGTTGTTGACCACCAAATGCTACCGATCTGATATTAGGCCAGCTATGATACACTCGTAGTTTTGCTAGCGCTATCTCTTTCACGGGAACGGGGATCGGGAAATTCACACTGAATTCAGGACGCGTTGAGGTTATTGATATCATGCTTGTTTTCACCGGTGTTGTATTTTCTGCTATTTGTTGAAGTAGTTCTTGCGACGACATTGTTATTATTATTATCCTGCTCTAATTTTAGCATTGTTGATTTATACAATTGAGCCATCATTGAGAATTCGCTATCTGATATTGTTGTGTCATCGAGTGACGATGATATCAACGAGGACAATTGCGAGTATGCGGTAGATGCAATGTGAAATTTAATTACATAATCGTGTAGTTTACTCTGGCTACACGATGATAGTTTTTTTTGTGATCCCGGTTAATATACCCGCGATTGTAGCCACCGCAGAAATAGCTATTGGAACTACGACCGGATCTATCATTGTAACCGAAGATAGTATTATTCCAGCAGCAGTCATTACGCCCGACACCGAATACACGGTGATATCAACCGCGGTTATTCTTCGTTTGTATTTTTTTATTTTTATTTGATACTCCTCACAGCGCGAGCTGAGTTTAGTTTGAAATTCTCTGACTTGATCATAGCGATACTGATACACTGAAGGGATTGTCATCTTATTTTAATAGCGTTAGCGTTTTCAATTTAGTTGTTTACTTAAATCCACTACGAATTCTACGTACCACGTTACTGAAACCCTGACTAGATTTCTATCTGTGGTCGTTATCGTGAACTGTTCAGATACATCCTTGTCGATGATCGTTGATACTATATTATTGACTCCAGATGAACTACTTGATGATATATTGAATTGAATCTGTGATACTATTGTTAATCGATAAATACCCTTGACGGCTGCGGTTACGTGTAAAATGTTGGTTGTGGGAGTCCACGCAAATGAACCGTGTTGAATCGTGTATACGATATTGTTGGTGCTCTTATGAGGAATTTTTATTTTTTCAATAACACCTATCGTCCTCGTTGTATCATCATTCATTGCGTTGTTGAATGTTTTTTTAGATCATCGATGGTTTTTTTAATATCAGGAAGGGTTATTTCAATTTTATCAAATGGGGTTCCAATAAACTTATCAATAATGTTTTTACGAAACATTGAAAACTGTTTCACGTGTTTTTCATATTCGGATTGAAGAGTTGCTAGTTCCAGCATAGAATCTTTTATCGAGGTGAGTTTTGGTATGGTCACTGGTGGATTTCCAAAAAATTCTAGCAGGGGTATATCAATATTGTCTATTATATTTCTTTGTATTGCAGAAAACTGATCAAATGCAACTATATGATCGTCATACTTATCATTGAGCGATTTCAATGAATTCACCGTGTTATCGAATGTTGCTAATTTATCCGTGATCGATGAAACAAGTACACCTGGTTTGAGTTTACCCTGATCGGAAAATAACGCGATAGTATCCTCTGCTGCGTCTCGTCGTTTAACTAAAATATCATTAATGGAGATATTACTAGTTTTCAATTTACCCTGACGATCGCCAAATACAACTATTTCACTAGGATCAACATATACTAGGTTCAACATTTCGGCTATTTCATCTTCGATTATTTTTTAACACCCTTGATTTCAGCTACACCAGTATCCGGTTTCTTCAGCGCTGATAAAGATCGTCCCCAAATATCAATCATTGTTATCATAGAAATCTTTTCTCTGTTTAAAATCTAAAAGATTTTCAATCAAATATTTTCAATCCAACGACTGCTAGTATACTCATTCACTACTACATGGGGTGGTTTTGATTGCAAATTACTTTTCAATTTCATCAAAGATTCCCGTGAAATAGCATCAAGTACGTTTAATACTTCATTGCCACATATGGGTGGGTCAATCATCGTTTGTGTTGGTAACGTAGAATACCAACGGGGTATTTTTAAGCGCGTTGATAAATCAAGGATATAACGCATAAATTCCTTCGGAGGCGCTAGTCCATATGAGTCAAAATTGACAATTCCACGTGGATCAATCGCGTATGCAACCCAGTGAGTTCCAGGTCCATCACTGTTATCTAGATTAATAATACCCGTTTCAACATTATTTGGTTGTGCCGGTAACTGATCTTTCATAAAAACACCTCTGAAGTTTTTAATCGCGAGTTTTTTAGCAGCATCAATTAAATCAAAATTGGACATTGGAAGATTTTTCACTAGTAAACCGTTCCTGGGATTCTCAAGCCGCTTCCGCTGTACCATGAATACGGGGTTCCTGGTAGTCTTAGACCTTTCCCCTTTTTTTTATACCCCTTTCCCGTTGCCTTTTTTAGTGCCATTCCTGCCGCGGTACCAATAGCCCCTAACGCTGCCGCTTTAGCTACCGCTGGGGCCGCTGCGGAAATCAACCCTGGAATCAACCCTAACAGCGGGAATATACCACCAGTCTTTTCCATGTTTTTAATCGCGCTCGCAGAAAGAGTAACCTGAACTCCCTTTTTTTCTTTAAGCGCTTTATTAAAATGATTAATCTGAGTTTTCGTCAGTGATAGTTTATTCGTCCCGCCATTCATTTGATTAGGTTCCAGTGTTATTGTGGTTCCACATTGCTTAGCTGATTTGGATTGTAATTTTTTTAGCTGACCAGGTATCAACGTGACATTGATATTATTATACGACATTATACAAAACAGATTGATTCTAAATCGCAGAGAGAGATGGAAAATCAATGAAAAATTCGAAGAATTTTCACGAAGTAATTAATCACAGATTTTCCACTGGTGCATCGACGATTCTCATTCGTCCACCAACACCTTCGAGTAGCATTGATTTATCACTGAGAATGACAGCAACCGCTCTATAATTAGCAATACCACCAGGAAGGGTTACACGAGCTCGGAATAGTATATCAACGACGGACTGTCTCATCAAGTCAAGATGTTCCAACGAAAAGTAATAAATCGGATACAGATTTTTAAAATCCAACTATGATATTTGTAGACCAGTATCAACATTTTGATCTCGTCCCATATACGACAACAACCGATGATAAACTCGTGCAATATGATTATTTTCATAGTTAAGTTGTATATCCTCAGATGGTTCTTGCTGTCCGTTTATTCTCAACGAGACTTCATTACACCCAATTTGATCAAATATCACATGGGAACGTGTTTGATTATCTAATCACGCTCTATTCTGTAGCGCAACAAATATGTGACGTGGAGCTGAAATACCCTGTTTCGATGCTAGATGCCATGTAATTGTACCATCAATACCATAATCTATGGTATCTGTGGATGTTGTCAACCAACTCAACAATGTCTTTCCTCCTTGATCCATAAATGATAGTAACCGTGGTTCTGTTGACAACGACGGAGTCAACACCGGCATCCACAGTATTAGTTTTGATAAAACGACTTTACCGTAGGGAGCGCCAGCACTGCGCCAGATTGCATTATCATCAGTACCCTTTCTCACTAGCGCTATAGTATGCTTTACTCCATAGATAACTTTTCTGACGTTTCTACAAAATCCAAATATGTGATGCAACGGAATCGCGCATGAAAACCGTCGACGCTGTCCCTGTAACGTTAATACTCGCGTTGCAAATCCTAGGTTGTAACTGGTAATATTATTTATGACATCAAATTCAGCAGCTGGTCTTGTATATCCGGGTGGTGCTGGATCAACTGCTGTAGCTAGTGTTGCTTTTACTCTTGAATATTGGATATGCTCAGCGTTATCAGTAATATCCTTCGCGAACATCATAGACGGGCCCGCTGTTCTAGTATAGTCATCAGAATATCTCGCTAACCCGATTATCCCCGTAGCAATATCAACCTCACGTTCAATAGATTCGATTTCTCTTCCATCAATGAGATATCTAGCACTTTCAAATAACGCCATGATGCCATTGTTAACAAAACCAACTCGGATAGTTGGGTTATCATCATATGGTGTATTAAGAGCAACATTTGTTACGAGTTCACCTTCGACTTCAATAAAGGCTTCACAAGGCAAAAAGTATTTACTGGTATCATGAACTTGAAGTTCAATTCTCCCCCGAAGATCAGGTTGTACTGCGTGATAGGCAAAAAATTGATAATCACGTATAGAATCATCCTTGAGTACTGGGGCGTCCATGTCAAATGCACTATCAGGGTTCTGTTTGAACATTTTTATTATATACCCACTAGTCTAAATTGGAGGAAATTGCAAAGCAATTTCAGCAGATTAATTTCAAAGTTGATATTCTCTAAATGAATTCCTGGGGTTTTCACTGATAGAAAAAACAACAACTTTTTTAGTAATTTTAGTCATTTTTGTTAAAAATCCGTTGAAATCTGTAGTATTTTATCAAAAATTGAAAATTGCAAGGTAGTTTTAACATGAAAAGTTGATTTTCTCTAAATGAATTACTGGGGTTTTCACTGATAGAAATCATACATAAAAATCACAAAAATATGGTTTTAATCATCAAAAAACCGGCAATAAAATCAAAAAATATGTGATTTCACAGTGAAAAATACAGAATTGAGCATCGCAGATTTTTCATTATTATAAATTTTTTTTTTTTATAAATCACCAATTTCACCGACGTCTTTGACTTTTGTAGAAATTCCTTGAATTTCCAAGACCACTTCCCGCTATCATATTTGCTGTTATATTATCCTGGGTTAACGACTGTAGTTTTTCATCTACTGCGTTATTTATTATTTTACTAACACTTGCAGGCATAACCGCAGTAGATGGTAACGGCAATGATTGTGGTTTCTTTGAAAATCTGGAAGATTTCCCCCGTCGAACTAGCGCTGTTAGTTTATCCTTCGCAGCTGAAAACGCCTTCCCGGCAAGATCACCAACAGCGCTAATACCCTTATCCCTGATAACATCAATGGCTTTCATTGATAGTTGTTTTGCTAGCGGCGCTACTTTTGGAGCCATTCTTGAAAATAATCCCATTATAGTATTACCGAGACCATCTCCATAGTATGCTCGGTATTTTGGCAATCGTGAGTTTACCACGTAGACGTTAGTTGGTTTATCATGGTTGTAGTGTATGATCATTCTCTATTCAATTGCTATTTATCTAATCACTGTGGTGACCATGAAAATTCGTAGAATTTTCCACTAACTCTTCAATAAAATCTCGATATGTTGCAATATCCATGATACCACCTTGAAATAATCGCCTGCAGATATCAGCTGCTTCATTGATTATTTCCGGCGAGTTATTCCCGGTTCGTTTACCCCCTACAAGTACTTCTAATCGTGCTATATCACCAAGAATATTACCAGGACATGAAATTGCAGGCAATTTCGCTGATATCCCACTCCCAAACGTCTCAACGGGGGAAGATTCCTCATCTTCACCAATTGCACCTTGTGTATCTATGCTTGGATTGGGTTTTGATTTTTTAGGTGAGTTGGATATTTTCTTCGAAGATTGTTTTCGCCGCTGCAATTTTTGTGGTTTTTGTTGTTGTCGCAGTTCTTCATACTGATTGTATACGCTACCCACTATTTTCATGTATTCAATGTCTGATGTATTTATTGGATCAATTTGACTTGTTTTAGTTTTGATTTTGTAAATCACATCAGCCCAGTGTTTAATATTTTTAATATATCAATGTTGCCCTGGTTTCAACATTTTTTTTCTGTTTTCATAACTCGTAACAACAAACGTAGGAATTTGTGATGGATCAGTATTATCAATTGCTGATATCCCCTCATCGTTAAATCTCTCCCGTAAACCCTCTACTGTTCTTCTTGATTCAGGGAAATCTTTTCGAGATTCATCACTAACATCAATACCACTTTGTCGTTGTATTTCCATCTGAGTTCCCATATCACCTGAAAGATTTTGTATAGCCCGTTTCGTTTGTTCAGTTTCGATTGCTATTTTTTCAAGTTCACCTAGAAGAGGTCTCTCTACTCGTTTCCCCTCCTCAGGGACATCTCCGTATATAGCTCGTTCAGTAGCTTTTTTCACATCTGTAGTTGCACTGACAATCGGCTTAAAAAGTTGTTCAGAACCCTCTGTAAAGTCATTCTGAAGTAATTGTCGCTGTTGAAGTTCGTCTCGTATACGATCACGAAGAGGTAATAGTTTATTAATATCGCTCAGTCGTTGTTTTGTGTTACGTATGGTCAGTGATTGTCCTACCATATTGAAAGAGTATCACTATTGTCAAATTGTTTGCAATTCACGAGTAAAAAAAATACTACTTTGAATTTTCCATTTACAATACCGTGTGAGCTGTCATTGTTGACTAAACTCACATGAATGGGCCCATTCATCGTAAAAAATCTACACGGAAGTTATATACAACAGGGGGCTCTCTAAGGGTAGGACTCAGCCTGCTCGATTAACGCTTTTAACTGTCTAACCTTACAATTAACCAGTTTCCTTTGCTCATAATCTGAACTTAATTGCTTACGTATATGTTCAACGATGGTACATAATGGTACAAATACATTAACGTCTTCGTTATTAACTAAACTTTCACGAATAAGTTTTTGTAAGCGCTTGATAAAACAATACTGTTTCGAGAGGACATATTTTCCATGCGACTGTGCAAATTCTATATCCGAGAAATCGGTCATTATTTGATCACAATCTAACCCTGAACATAATTTAATTTTTTGAGTTTTGAGTTTGTTGATTTCGTCAATGATGCATCTAATATTTTCATAATTCATATATATGAAAAGTATATTTATTTAATTGATGAGTGAAAACTCTTTGAGTGAAATTGCAAAATGAATTCTGGACCCGCTAAGGTGTTGGTCATCTTAGCATGTCCAGAAGTCTAATGCGATTATAAGTGATTATGGTTATATACAATGGATGACGACGGCACATCAACCCCGTTGATCTAGTGTGGTAGTCGGTTGTAAATACATAGGACGGCACATCAACCCCATTGATCTAGTGTCGTAGGCGATTGTATACACACGACGGCACAATTACACATCACCGTTTTGAACCCCCTTGGTGTTTATACATCAAGCGGTGCTCAACGGTTACATATAATCACGAAGCGTATTCCCCACGAGTAGAGTCTAACTCATCAAATAATGTGTTTGACCTACAAGAGGATACGTTTGATGCGTGGACGCACAGACAACACACAACAATAGATTATAGGTGATTATGGTATTAATGACGATGGCACAACAATAGATTATAGGCGATTATGGTATAATACAAATGAATTGATTCAATGACAATAAATGACGACGGTACAACAATAGATTATATTATGGTCAATGACAATGGATGAATGAATGCAATGACAATGGATGAATTGATTCAATGACAATGGATGACGGGGTGGTTCTACATTCATACGTGATCATTACAACCTATATAAAACCTAGGTTGTATGAATACCAAAAGATATCCATACACCCGGAAGTGTATGGGTTGTAATGATCACATGTATGATTTTCGAACGCTTAAACCCCAATAGTATAAACGCGCTAATTTGTATATAAACCGTTGTTGTTAACTAACAGGCACAGCGCGGTGTGGTGATTTTATTCCTTGTTGTTTTTAATAGTGATCATTGACAACGTTGAAGTAACACATAATACTTGAAGCAGACACTAAAAAAAAAGAATTAAATACGACGTGGTTATAAAACAGTTCTGTTAATACTTGAAAAAAGACAAAATTGATTATATTCTGTTGAGATTCATGATAGCGAAACCAACCAATCAGAATACAAATGACAGTGTTTAGGATCAGTAACTATGTCTGGTGATTTATCACAGAGCGTTACCTAACGGAGTTATTCCCCTTAAACAATGCAAGTTTACGTACTTATACATAAACAAATCGAATTTTATTATTGAAGCGTTTTGAAAAAGCGGTTTTGGTTTTATTCTCTGCAACGTATTGAATAGAAGAAGGATAAATATCAAAATACCTACCAGCTTCGGCTATTGACTGAAATACTGTCTCTGTGTTATTTTCAGTATTAAACGTCTTTACAGGTCTAGCATTTTTCGAGTATTTCCCAGTCCCACCTCGTTTTGTGTTTTCGCGTTGTGTAATAGCCTGAAGGTTGTTCAATTTGTTATTGTTACGATCGGAATCAATATGATCAATAACAAAACCATCCTTGATCAATCCAAAGAAACACTCGAATACGAAACGGTGATTGAGATGAATTTTCCCTCCAGCACTAAACCTTAAATATCCTCGATTACTCAGAATACCAACCGACTTCTTGAGTCTACAGTTTCTAACAATACCATCACGAGAAGCTTCGTACTTTTCAATAACAGGATGTCGTTGAAATTCTTGGTCCATTTGTATACCTAATACTTCTATTTGTCTAATTCATTATTTGGTTGAGATATAACATTGAGAAATCTTTCTATGTAGTCTTGAGCAGTTTTTATGATTTTGCCTTTGGCAACGTCCTTGACGTTGTCAGGATTTCTTATTCTTCGCTTGTCATAATAACGCTTCAACTCTCTATAACGCTTACCTCCGCAATTGAAACATAATTGTGAATTGCCTCTAACACCTACCCCACAATACAGGCATGCAAGAGGCCCCTTTGATCCGTTTCTCACGCTTTGCATATGATACCCACAGAATTCATTTCTGCATGATTTGTTACATGGAGTCTTTGATCCAATCATAAGCCATTTGCAATGATTCATTATAAAAAAACTTTTTATTTAAATACTTGTTTTAATTATAATATGAAGGGATTCAAGAGATTATCGAAAATTACGCCTTGGAAAAATGCTAGATTTAATCTAGATAGAATCTCTGATATACCAAAAAGTTTAATAGATGACAAAACCCTGTTGAGTAAAATCAGAGACTGTTTTAATGAATTTAAGCGCGATGGAGCATCTCATACGTGGTCGACATTTCGAATTATCAACAACGACATCTTTGATGTTGCACCCGTAATAGATGCTACCATGAACGATACAAGGGCAGCTGAGATAATTTCACATCTTCGAAAACGGTATTTTTTCAGAATAAAATTCATTATCGAAGACGAAGGTGAATGGATTATCAGAGATAAATTTGAACCAATTCTCAAAGATAAAAAATTTGTCATTGTGAGTAGAGATTCCAAACCAGGAATTCTAACTGGAATTGACAAACCATACTACGAGAGATCTTACCCTGTAACAGCAGTTGTTTATGGAATATATCCGATAAATGATATACCTGGTATTGCAAAACTAGCACCTATGAAACTATCGTCAACGCTCAATTGTGTAGCAACACGGGTAACGGAACACTTCACAAATGCATCCCGAGGAAATAAACTAACTGATCTGCGACGTAGGAAAATAACCGAATGGGAACTAACAGTGAAACAGCACGGTGCAATGATTTCCGATATAGCTAAATTAGAAATATCATTAAGATTCCCAATATCAGTAACGACAATAACCGGAGAAGTATTATACGAACCAAAATATAACAAA
Organism: Unio pictorum; assembly: GCA_030141615.1. Lineage (NCBI taxonomy): Eukaryota > Metazoa > Mollusca > Bivalvia > Unionida > Unionidae > Unio > Unio pictorum. Next base: position 370,782 of record JARLTB010000150.1, on the reverse strand, counting down.
AATGGAGCGCCAATACAAATTATTCATCATAACAAACACGCGTGGACGGATGCAGTAACAATATTTCCACGAGAACGAATCGTGAGATATATCCCAGAGGAATTCATCAAGGATGTGTTCTATGAAGAGAAATTATTTGATGCTATTGTTGCGTTGTGTAAAGATGATCCCGTGTCAGTGTGGTTACTTAGCAGTGATGGTTCCGAATCAGGATTTGATCAGTTTGTAAGACCAAATGGTGAATTATATCGCGTTGAAGAGTTAGATAACAGAATGAGAAAAATTGCTAATGATTTTTCACCGGAGAGTTTCCATGAAAAACTACTCACCGATAGTTTTACTATTCCATCAGTGGTAGCTCACTTCGCACGAGAAAAGAACTCATGGCGTCCAACACGAAGTGATTTTCTCGAGGACGTTAAATTGAGTTGCGTCGAATTTGGTCATGGAGGACTGTGGAATACAAAATACTCACGTGATGGTATGATTTCAATTGATATATCCGCGTGTTATCCTTGAAGTTTTCTCGGGTATGGAGAATGCGCTGAGTATTTTAAACGTTTTGGACAACCCACGCATGAAATGACTCGTGTTGCGATTAATGGTCGTTTGCCTGATTTTGATTTAACTGGATTCGCTTGTGTGATATCATTCGAATTCGCTGCAGGGTTACATCCGTGTAGTTATGTTTGGCTTGGTAGACACCTATCTGAAAAGGCCTGGATGCCAATAGTGTTACTACGATATATGATTGATTGTGGTATGCTAATATCGTTAATTGTCAGTGAAGCTATTATATCCTATCACGCGCAGAAAGAAGTTTGGCTACCACAACCCGATCTAGATAGTATAAAACGCGAACAGCGAGAGCATTTTCCAGATGGAAAATCGGAGATTTTCAGCGAGGAACAAATCATGAATTGGTCTAAGGAGTTATTTGAAATTAAAAGCGGACAAGCCAAAGATTTCGGACGAAGAATAATTGGTAAATTTACCCAAGGTGGAAGATACGACAATGCAAAATATTCTTCGCGGTTGATCATAGACAACGCTGAATACGATTTTATCATAGCGGATTTAACGAAACAGGGAAAACTTGTATCCCGTAAGGATGCTTTTCTATCCAATGGTGAGAAATTAGGTACGGTTGTTACCTACTGTGATGGATATAGCCCCCAGTACACACATTTGAGAAGTTCTATGCTCGGTTATTCTACTATTAATCTATTTTCGATGATAAATAGATTTCCTAATACCGCGGTTAGAGTAGCTACTGATTCGATGTATATACACGAGAAATACAAATCGGATGTAGCGGCATTCACATCTCCCGAGGAAGCGTGGGGATGTTGGCGATTTAAAAAGGAAAAACTACATGAGTATTGTGAATCCGCAGACGTTATTATGGATGATAAATATCGTCGTTGTAACCGTATTGAAATTCAATCAGAATTTTCTAATGCACCACCCGTATCTGATCCGATATGTAGATACAAGACAGTTTATTTAAACGGTTGTGGTGGGTCAGGAAAGACAACTCGTGCAATCGCATTTTTTCGTGGGAAAAATCCTACGGATTTCACAAGCATGATTGTGTTAACACCAACTCACAGACTCGCCAGAGAGATGATAGCGCGGGGGGTAAAAGCCTGTACTTATCACAGCTTCTTTCGATGGAAAGGCGACACATGGACTCCAGATCGAATGGGCGATAAATTCATTCCTGAAATAATAATATGGGATGAAATATGCACTGTATCGTTGAGAGTATTACAGACATTTCTTGAATGGTTGTCAACGAAAAACACAAAAGTCGTCATGTGCGGTGATCACGGCCAACAACAACCATTTGTCGGTGGATTTCCACATGAAAGGCTAAAGGGTTTTGTAGATTATTCTGAAGAAATTAATACCGACCATAGATCACTTGATGAACAATTACGAGAGTTCAAAGCGCTAATTAGATTACAGCCCGATAGAATCCAATGTGAAATAGCGCGTGAAATAATTTCAGAAACTCCCATGAATGATTTTTGGGAAACATAGAGACCGAATGATTTGATAATCGCGAGTAGAAAAATAGTCAGAGACACACTTCAGATAAAGTTATTTGAATTGCATAAAGAAAAATTTGCAACGCTTCCAGTGCCTCTTTGTTATAGGCCTTCAGATACACGAAAGCAGAATATCGACGTTGACATTCCTGGACAACGTGAAAAGCAGAATTTAGTGTTAAATGTTATTGTGCTGGTTGATATCAGCGTCGTCGAAGATGCATTGCGTGCTAATAAATCACCATGTACGTTAGGTTACGCAGCGACGATACATTCTTCACAGGGATTGACTATCACAGACACAATTGTTTGGATGGTAGATAATCGCATTGAGTGGTCAAATTTAGTTTATCTCGCAGTATCCAGAGTACGGCGAATAAATCAGCTTCGAAGAATTGTTGTTGACGAAGTCAGTGACGATAATGACACTACTATAAGCGCCGATGATATCGAAGACATAATCAGAAAAAAAACTTTCTGGTTATAAACAGCAGGATAAAAAAAATAATAGAGAATTTGATGTTGATGTTGAATTAATAATGACGTTGAAACAGCAACAGAATAATCACTGCGCGAGTTGCAATTATGTAATGCGTTGGCGTTATTCGGATAAAGATCCTCGACAATTTACCGTAGACAGAAAGAATAGCAGCGTAGGTCATACAAGAGATAATGTGATGCTAACATGTCTTGAGTGCAACAGGCGCCGGGGTGCCAGCACAATGCCTAGTTAAGACCACGTGGTGGTAATTGAGTATCCTCGGGGATCACTTGCAGTTGTTGTCGAGTAAATCCTCGCTGAGGATCAGTTGAATCTAGTTTATAGATTGGAGGTCTACCAGTTGATCGTGTTATACCGGATATCTTATGCGTCGTGACGCTCCAAATAGGATCGGTAGCTCTTTTTTTACCACCCTCAAGCTCTCCTGGTTCGTATAGATATCTAACAGTGACATTACTACCAAGAATTGGATGGGAAACGCTAGCGTTTCTAGAAATTTTTTTTTGTGAAATTCCTTGGATTTCCATTTTTGGTATAGACATTTTTTTAATCGCGTTGACAGGTTTCATGTTAATTGTTCGAGTAATCTCGTTATTTAGCGCTGCAACTACTCCTGGTAACCTTTTGACCCATTCACGGGATCGCTTTTCTTGAATGAATTCTTTCGCGTATTGATATCCAAATAACCGCTCAGCAAGAGTCCGATTAAATCGCTCAACAATTGCCTGGTCGCGATGTAGCGCAGTATGCCCTCGTCTGATGGTGACATTGTGATGTTTCATCGCTGATAAAACAGCGCCTTGAAATTCCTTGCCAGGATCAACTTGTAACAGATTTGGCCAAGTCAGAGGACCCTTTTGATAAATCCTTTCAAATGCAGAAGCTACTTCAGTAGATGATTTTATCTTCAGCGGTTCTGCTTGTTTGTATCGACTCGCAATATCAACTACGGTTAACGCGTATTTGTAACCGTTGTCATGTGGTAAAAATAGTATATCAGCTTGATGAACTTCATTAGGTGTTGTAACATCAAAATGCGAGTAGTTAATTCGTTTAGGCGCTGGTAGATAAATTTGCCATATCGCCTGTTTAGATAACCAGTTCGCTGCTGTAGTTGTTTTTACTTTTGCAGCGCTAGCGAGTTTACTGATTGCTGTCTTGCCTCTCCAGTATCCTTTTCGAGAATAATAAATAGATTCCATGTTGTTATTAATTACCGGCACCTAACATCAATTTACCTTTCATAGCAGATTTTACCAACCACGAAGCCAATTTTTCTTTGAATGAGCAGCAGAGAGGGTGAACCCTACAACGTTTTGAGACAAAATTTGATTGAAATCCTAAAACGAGCCGTCCTATAATCTTATTTTAACCAAAAGATGGCGAATCCTACAACGTTTTCAGACAAAAAATTGATTGAAATCTCCCTACGAAATCATTTTAACTAAAAAAATGAAAACGATTTTTTAATTAATTTTGGTCGCAACTTGTTGTCATCCACCCTCTCTGCTGCTTAGTGATTTCATCACTGGTTAACAAAAAATAAGAAATGATTTTAACCGAATATTTGATCCAGTCCGATACGATATCGTGTCCGAGGATCATGCAAATTTATTGTTGCGAATCCGTGTGGTTTTGACTGAGCATGACTAAAGAAATCTCGAAATTGATTGAAGTCCATATCAGAACACCATGTCTGCCAAATATTTCGTAGCGTATGTGTATCAACGCCGTTGAATACAGAAAGAATATTGCAGTTATCTCTGATGACTTTTGGAACCTGAGTGTAGCGTTGAGTGACATATATCACGTCAGTGTTTTTGTGACGCCCCCGGGAAAAGATCCTAGCAGGATTTTTTTGTTTATCCAACATTATATCGTCGTATACGACTAAATTGTTAATATCTCCATCAATATCATCAATGCTCGGTGCTTCATCGATATCGGTTATAAACTCAATAATACCCTCTCCGGATTTTTCTACCGCGCTGTCGTTAAAATCTTTTAGCACTTCATAACATCGTTGATCATCTACGCTAGGGGCAATTAAATACAACTTATCCCATTTCATCCATCTCATTATTAAATTGAGCAACAATTGCGTTTTACCGGATCCAGATGGCCCGATTATAATCATCCGGATAGAGTTTGGTAGCGCTGCATGATGCTTAACCGGTTCTCTTCTTTTAGTCGCTGAAAAATCAATTATATCCATATTTCTATACATAAATTATGGATCTATATTGTGTGAAGTGCAAAACGCGTACTGGCACAGATGATGTGACGACAGTTACAACTAAAAATAACCGATCAGCGCTTTCTGGTAAATGCATGCAATGTGGTACAAAGAAATTTAGATTTGTGTCTATGAAATCTGATTTAAAAAAAAACGAGGAGGTGATATCGCAGCCAAATTGGCAAAGCTCCCTGGAACCCCATGGGCAAAGTACCCCGGAGAAAAGCACCTTCCCGGATATAGCTACTGTGGACCGGGAACCAGACTTGATATCAGACTCAATAATCAAAATCAACCCAACCCCGGTGAAGAACCAATAAACGCCATTGATAAGGCCTGTCACCTTCATGATGTTGCTTATAAAAGCAGCAATCTGCAACACAGACATCTAGCAGATGTGAAATTAATTCATGCGTTAAATGCTATTCCTGATAAATCCTTCAAAGAAAAATTGGCTTCATTTTTGATAAAATCGGCTATGAAAAGCAAATTGATGTTAGGTGCCGGTAATTAATAATATGGAATCAATTTATTATTCCCCAAGAGGATACTGGAGGGGTAAATCAGCAGTCCATAAACTCGCTAGCGCTGCAAAAGTGAAAAAAACCACTGCGGCTAATTGGTTATCCAAACAGGCACTATGGCAAATTTATCTACCACCGCCTAAACAAATTCAATTCTCGCATTTTGATGTGACCGCTCCTAATGAAGTTCATCAGGCTGATATATTATTTCTGCCACATGATCGTGGTTACAAATACGCTTTAACCGTAGTTGATATTGCAAGTCGATACAAAGAAGCAGAACCGTTAAAAACAAAATCAGCCACTGAAGTCGCTTCTGCATTTGAGAGGATTTATCGACGAGGTCCTCTGCACTGGCCAAATCTATTGCAGGTTGATCCTGGCAAGGAATTTCAGGGTGTAGTATTATCTACAATGAAACATCATAATGTCACCATACGACGAGGGCATACTGCGCTACATCGCGATCAGGCCATTGTAGAACGATTTAATCGGACTCTTGCTGAACGGTTATTTGGATATCAATATGCAAAAGAATTCATTCAAGAAAAAAGATCCCGTGAATGGGTTAAAAGATTACCATCTGTGATTACTGCACTGAATAACGAGATTACTAGAACAATCAACATGAAACCTATCAACGCGATTAAAAAGAAGTCAATACCCGTACAACCACAAAAAGATTTCAAAGAACCAATTCTTGGTAGTAATGTCATTGTGAGGTACTTATACGAACCAGGAGAGCTTGAAGGGGGTAGAAAAAGGGCTACCGATCCTATTTGGAGCGTCACTGCACACAAGATATCTAGTATAACACGATCAACTGGTAGACCTCCAGTCTATAAACTGGATTCAACTGCCCCTCAGCGGGGTTTTACTCGACAACAACTACAGGTAATTCCCGAGGATACTCAATTGCCACCGCATGGTCTTAACTAGCACCGTTGCGTCTATTGCACTCAAGACAAGTCAACATCACATTATTTCTGATATGACCGAGACTGTTATTTTTTCTGTCTACGGTGAATTGGCGAGGATCCTTATCCGAATACTTCCAACGCATTATACAATTGCAACTCGCGCAGTGATTATTCTGTTGTTTCTTCAGCGTAATTATTAATTCAGCATCAATATCAAATTCTCGTTGTTTTTTTTTGTCCTGTTGTTTGTAACCGGAGAGTTTTTTATTAATGATGCTAACATCAATATCATTTATTGTTGTGTCATTATCATCGAAAACAACTCTTCGAAGTTGATTTATTCTTCGTACTCTGGATACTGCGAGATAGACTAAATTGGACCATTCGATGTGATTATCCACCATCCAAACAATTGTATCCGATATAGTCAATCCCTGTGAAGAATGTATCGTCGCTGCGTATCCTAGCGTCCACGGGGATTTATTAGCACGCAATGCATCTTCAACGACATTGATATCAACCAGCACAATATCATTTAACACGAGAATCTGCTTTTCACTCTGTCCTGGAATATCAACTTCAATATTCTGTTTTCGTGTATCCGATGGCCTATAACACAACGGCACTGGAAGAGTTGCAAATTTTTCTTTATGCAATTCAAATAACTTCATTTGAAGTGTGTCTCTGACTATTTTTCTACTTGCAATTATCAAATCATTTGGTCTCCATGTTTCCCAGAAATCATTCATTGGAGTTTCTGAAATCACTTCACGCGCTATTTCGCATTGGATTCTATCCGGTTTTAATCTAATTAGCGCTTTGAACTCGCGTAATCGTTCATCAATTGATCTATAATCAGTGGTGATTTCTTCATAGTAGTCTACAAAACCCCTTAGCCATTCATGTGGAGATGCACCGACAAATGGTGGTGGTTGGCCGTGATCACCGCACATGACGACTTTTGTGTTTTTGTTTAACAACCACTCAAGAAATATTTGTAATACATCTAATGACACTGTGCATATTTCATCCCAAATTATGATTTCAGGAATGAATTTATCACCCATTCGATCAGGAGTCCATTTGTCACCCTTCCATCGAAAGAAACTATGGTAGGTGCAGGCATTTACCCCTCGTTGTATCATCTCTCTGGCGAGTCTGTGAGTCGGTGTTAGCACAATCATGGTTGACCGACGAAATAATTCAATTGCACGAGTTGTCTTTCCTGACCCACCACAACCGTTTAAATAAACTGTCTTGTATCGACATACTGGATCAGATACCGGTGGTGCATTAGAAAATTCTGATTGATTTTCAGCGCGGTTACAACAAAGATATTTATCATCCATGGCAACGTCTGCGGATTCACAATACTCATGTAGCATCTCCCTTTTAAATCGCCAACGCCCCCACGCTTCCTCGGGATCTGTGAATTTAGCTACAGCTGATTTGTATTTATTGTGTATATACATCGAATCAGTGGCCACTCTAACCGCGGTATTAGGAAATCTATTTATCATCGAAAATAGATTAATAGAAGCATAGGTTAGCATTGAACTTCTCAAATGTGTGTACTGGGAATTATATCCATCACAGTAGGTAACAACCGTACCCATTTTCTCACCATTGGATAGAAAAGCATCCTTACGGGATACAAGTTTTCCCTGCTTCATTAAATCCGCTACAAGAAAATCGTATTCAGCGACATCTATGATCAACCGCGAAGAATATTTTGCGTTGTCGTACCGTCCACCTTGAGTGAATTTACCGATTATTCTTCGTCCGAGATCTTTTGCTTGTTCTTTTTTAATTTCAAATAACTTCTTAGACCAATTTATGATTTCTTCTTCATTGAAATCAGGGAATTGTTTTCGTAGTTCATTGATTATACGATCTAGATCGGGTTGTGGTAGCCAAACTTCTTTCTGAGCTCGATAGCATATAATAGCATCGGAAACAATCAACGATATTAGCATACCACAATCAATCATATATCTCAATAGCACTATTGGCATCCAGGCCTTTTCAGATAGATGTCTACCGAGCCAAACATAACTACACGGATGTAACCCTGTAGCTAATTCGAATGATATCACACGAGCGAATCCGGTTAAATCAAAATTAGGCAATGGTCCATTAATCGCAACACGAGTCATTTCATGTGTTGGGTGTCCAAATCGTTTGAAGTACTCAGCGCATTCCCCATACCCGAGAAAACTTCCGGGATAACACGCGGCTATATCAATTGAAATCATACCATCACGTGAGTATTTCGTATTCCACAATCCTCCATGACCAAATTCGACGCAACTCGATTTAACATCCTCAAGAAAATCACTTCGTGTTGGACGCCATGAGTTTTTTTCTCTTGCGAAGTGAGCTACCACTGATGGAATAGTAAAACTATCCGTGAGTAGTTTTTCATGGAAACTCTCCGGTGAAAAATCACTAGCGATTTTTCTCATTCTGTTATCTAATTCTTCAACGCGATATAATTCACCATTTGGTTTTACAAATTGATCGAATCCTTCATCACTTCTAAGTAACCACACTGACACAGGATCATCCTTACACAACGCATTAATAGCATCAAATAATCTCTCTTCATAGAAAACATCCCCGACGAACTCCTTAGGGATATATTTCACGGTTCGTTCTCGTGGAAATACTGTTACCGCAGGTGTCCACGCGTGTTTGTTATGATCAATAATCTGTATTGGTGCTCCATTTTTGTTATATTTCGGTTCGTATAAAACCTCTCCGGTTATCGTCATAACGGTTATTGGAAATCTTAATGATGTTTCTAACTTAGCTATATCAGAAATCTTTGCACCGTTCTGTTTCACTGTCAGTTCCCACTCGGTTATTTTCCTACGTCGCAGATCAGTTAGTTTATTTCCTCGAGATGCATTTGTAAAGTGTTCTATAATTCGTTCTGCTACACAATTAAGCCCTGACGAATATTTCATAGGAGCTAGTTTTGCGATATCGGGTTTATCATTTAACGGATATATCCCATAAACCATTGCTGTTACGGGATAAGATCTTTCGTAGTATGGTTTGTCAATGCCGGTTAGAATCCCTGGTTTGGAATCTCTACTCACAATGACAGCTTTTTTATTCTTGAGGATTGGTTCAAATTTATCCTTAATAATCCATTTGCCATCGACTTCAATAATGAATTTGATTCGGAAAAAATACCGTTTTTCCCCAACATGTGAAATTATCACTGCTGCTTTTTCATCATTCATGGTAGCGTCAACAACACCATCAATTCGAAATGTTGACCAACAATAGGATGCTCCATCACGCTTAAATTCATTGAAACAATCTCTGATTTTACTAATCATGGCTTTATCAAGAATTGTATTCTTTGGTGTATTAGAAACTATATCGAGATTGAATTGAGCATCTTTCCAGGATAATTTCTTGGACGCTTTTGAAATCCGAAGGATTTTGGGTTTATCGAGATTAAATTTGTTACGTTTTTTTGGTCTATCGAGATTAAATCTAGGACTGATTTTCAATAATCTCTTAAACTCTTTCATGTTTCCGTCTCTTGGACGTTTGATACGTTTTTTGGGTCTATCGAGATTAAATCTAGGATTGATTTTTAATAATCTCTTAAACTCTTTCATGTTTCCGTCTCTTGGACGTTTGATACGTTTTTTGGGTCTATCGAGATTAAATCTAGGACTGATTTTCAATAATCTCTTAAACTCTTTCATGTTTCCGTCTCTTGGACGTTTGATACGTTTTTTGGGTCTATCGAGATTAAATCTAGGACTGATTTTCAATAATCTCTTAAACTCTCTATCAGCATTAAATTCAGCATTTTTCGAAGTCAATCTCTTGAACTCTTTCATGCTATACTAAAAACAAGTGTCTAAATGAAAGATTTATGTATAATGAATCCCCTGCATTGGATCAGTCATTGAATTAGACAAATAGTATAGTATACGAATGACCCAAGAATTCAGACAGCACCCTGTGAGTACAAATTATGAAGCATCCAGTGATGGTGTTGTAAGAAACCGTAGACTGAAGAACCCAGTTGGGTGGGATAATGGTATGGGGTATTTGTTTTTTACTGTTGGAAAGAAGAAATATTACAATCATCGTTTCGTGTACGAGTGTTTCCATGGATTGATCAAAGATGGTTTTGTTATTGATCATATTGATTCTAATCCGAAGAACAATTCCTTATCAAATCTTCAAGCAATCACACATAGTGAGAATACCAAACGAGGGGGGACTGGGAAATACTCGAAAAAAGCGAGACCTGTGAAATCTTTGAATACAATAACTAACGAAGAAAAAGTATTTAAATCAATATATGAAGCCGGCAAGTATTTCAATATTTGTAGACCCTCTGTACGATATGTTGCAGAGGGGGTTTGTCGATCGGCTATTTCAAAGGGGACGGGACAAAAAATTCGATTTAGTTACGTCTAATGCATCATATTTTTCATTTAGAAATATGTCATTGCTATAGAATAATGAATTCTGAAAACATGAATAGCATCATATCCGAGATTTCAAAATTGAAAGGTTGGGATATTGAACTATCAGATGGGTTAAATCCTGATCAAATCATGTCTGATTTTCAGGATATAGAATACGGAGTTAACAACAATAAATACATGCTGCCAAAGAAGTATGCGCTCATCAAGAGAATTCAGAATTCTATTAAGGACTCTCTTGCATTCTCCAGTGACGTAAGTGTGTTCGCTCCGTTGTATACCATCGTAGAACGAATACGAAAAGAATTGGGGTACGAATACGAATTGAAAAAGGAGGTTAATTCTAAAGTTAGAAACCTACGAGCGTTAATTCAAGAAAATGAACAATTTTGATTGACCATTTATCATTATTTGATTGCCCGACCATTTATCATTATTTGATTGTGACCGTCCCTCATAGAGAGTTTAATTTTTTTTAGCATTTTTTGATTGATAATGTCAGAAACAGTGAATAAAAAATTGATGGCTGGTTCGGATTGATCAAAAATAGAATGGGGAAAGTGACATTATTAATTATTTTATATACAATTTGGTCACTTTCCCCATCATTGATAGAGCCGTTAAAACACTTCCACGGTGACTTTGTCACTGGTGTTAGGTCGGATTGAAAAATTGTTTTGCAATTGAAAAATTGTTTCTGATTTCAAATAATGGTCAATGAAGCATTAACAACCCGATTGGCTCGTGAACGACTGGATGCAATTAAGAGATTTGTACCAATTCGTGACTCTGTACGGAATAAACTACAACAACGACAACAAGCGCAGACTGACTTTTCTGTGTCAAGTGAACAACTGTTTTCTCCGATAACAAGTGCGACCAAAGATGTGAAAAAGCTAACTGAAGCAGCGATATATGGAGATATTCCTGAGCGAGAACGAGTAAAGAAGGCGCCGCTGCTTGATACGCTTGAAAAGATAGCAGCAGAGGCCGGACAAACACGCGCAGGAATACAACAGCTATCCAGTGATATAAAAACTCAACGCGAGTATGAACGACTAGCTGATATTGATGATTCTGCGCCTGAAACTCAAAGAGTTTCTACACCTGAACCACAACCTGTTGATGTCGTCACCCCAAGAGGTATCCCCTTTATAGACAAATTCACTGAAGAAGCTATAACAGAAATCAAAGACCGTCAATTAATAAAACACGACGATTATGCGGACTTTGGCGTTTTCGCTGTCCAAAAATATCATTCAAGGGAAGAGTTTTTAAAAGACGAGTATAAAAACAGTAGAATTAAACGAGACGACTGGGTAGATTGGTTGTATAAAATAAATAAGGGGGTTACTGGTAATTTGAAAAAGGATACAGTTGAGTACAGAACTTTTAAAATAGGAGTTGATAGTTATGGTATACAAAAACAACAAGAACGAGAAAAACAAAGTCGAGGCCGACAAAGGCAATTACTTGATGATAGTGAAGGCGCAACTGGTACAACTAAGGAAACAAGCGGAAAAGGATATTCGATTGGAAATCCAAATGATGTCTTTGACTCTACCACGACATGTCCTGGTAGTGTTATCAATGATATATCACGATTAGAAGTTCTTGTAGGAGGTTTCCGAGCTGGAAATAACTCACCGGAAATAATTAATGAAGCAGCTGATATCTGTAGACGATTATTTCAGGGTGGTATCATGGATATCAGCACATATCGAGATTTCATTGGCGAGTTAGTGGAAAGTGGGTATCACAGTGATTAATTGATAAATTGTTTTACAATTGAAAAATTGTTTCTGATTTCAAATAATGATCATACACTACAATCATGATAAACCAACCCCCGTCTACGTAGTTAATTCACGGTTTCCGGTTTATAGAGCATACTACGGAGATGGTTTAGGTAATACCATTTTAGGGTTATTTGCGAGAATGGCTCCAAAAGTGATGCCGTTGGCTAAACAATTAGGAATGAAAGCCATTGATGTTATTCGTGATAAGGGTATTAGTGCTGTTGGAGATTTCGCTGGAAAAGCGTTTTCAGCCGCAAAGAATAAAATAACATCATTAGTGAAATCACGGATGAAATCCAAAGGATTTTCAAAACCGTTACCCTCTACAGCGGAAATGCCTGCAAGTGTTAGTAGAATTATAAATAACGCAGTAGACGAAAAATTAGCGTCGATGGCTTTAACCCCCGACCAAAGCAATATTGCAAATATGATAGCAGGAAGTGGCTTTAAAAAACTACGACGATGAAATGGAAAATCGCGATTTAGACTCTGATAAATAGAATAAAATGTTCAAACAGTCACCTGATCCAGCGTTTGATATAGATGCCCCAGTTCGCAAGGATGATTCTGTACGCGATTATCAATATTACGCCTATCATGCAATAGACTCAAATAGTCGAGCAAGAATTGATCTTCAAGTCCATGATACCAGTAAATACTTTTTGCCCTGTGAAGCGTTTATCGAAATCGAAGGAGAGATTATAAGAACAAATGATACAGAGTATCCAGCTGGTACTCAAGTCGGTTTTGTCAATAATGGTATTATGGCGTTATTTGAGAGTGCTAGATATCTCATTGATGGAAAAGAAATTGAGTCCATAGATCGTGACGTTGATGTGGCTACAACAATAATCGGGTTAGCGAGATATTCTGATGATTATACAAGATCAGCAGGACCCTCTATGATGTTTGCAAAGGATAATAAAAATACCGCTGGAGGAAATCAATTTGTTGTAAGACGACCAAAGAATAATGCTGGTAATGCTAATATTGATGCCGAGGATATGATTATAAACAACGATCTTAACTTCAATCTAGGAGCTGCAACACGTATTTCAATGTTGCAAGGAGCGCGTAAATCATTTTCATGCGCGATTCCACTGCATCACATATTTGGATTCTGTAGAAACGTCCGAAAAGTTATTTATGGGGCGAAGCATACAGTATCGCTTGTACGAAAGAGTGATGATAATGACGCAATCTGGAGGATTCCAGCAGACAATGCAAATCCAAATGCTGATGCCGGTAAAGTCAATTTAACAAAAATATCATTGTGGATGCCAGTGTTGACTCCAGCAATCACCGCAGAAGAACGATTACTATCATTTATGGACCAAGGAGGAAAGTCATTACTAAGTTGGTTATCAGTGAGTACAGATGTGAAGCAATCAAATATCAACGGGTTATTCACTTGGAACCTAGCATCAAAACAAGGTGTTGCTGCGCCACGTCATATATTCGTAGCGTTACAGGATAACACACGAGTTGGCAATCAACTCTCCAGCCATATGATATTTGATCAATTAGGTGTGAAAGACGTCTCACTGAGAATAAACGGCCAGCAGGAACCATCCGAGGATATACAACTTAATTACAGAGAAAATCATATCGCACGAGTTTATCATCGTCTGTTGTCATTTATGGCACGCGATCAAAATGTGGATACTGGTCTACAAATATCACAATATGATTTTAAAAATCTGTATCCGATCTATTACTTCTCATTGGAACATCTCGATTTGATGAGACAATCTGTTGTTGATATACATTTTAGAGCTAATGTGACTCATGGTGCTATTGCTGATTATAGAGCGGTTGCTGTCATTCTCAGTGATAAATCAATGCTACTTGAAGGTGTTGGTGGAAGAATGAGAGTGGTAGATGCACCAGTGGAAAACATGTAAACGATTTAGAATCAATCTAATATGTATAATGTCATATAGTGTTATTAGTGTTGCGTTAACTCCTGGTCAAATCAAAAAATTGCAATCAGAATCGGCTAAAAAATGTGGAACCACAATCACGTTGAAACCCAACCAAATGACTGGTGGTGCAAATAAATTATCGCTGACAACTCGTCAGGTGAAACATTTCAATGATGCACTAGTAGCAAAAAAAGGTGTCCAGATTACTCTTTCTGCGGCTGCTATCAAAAATATGATTAAAACAGGCGGTATATTTCCGTTGTTTGCTGCGTTACCAGCATTGGTTGCGGCAGCAGCCCCAGCAGTCGCAAAAGCGGCCGCATTGGGGGTAGTTGGAGGCTTGGGGACAAAAGCGGTACAGAGCATTGCTGAATCATATGAACCGAAGAAAGGTCGAGGGTATAAAAAAAAGGGACGATCCGTTCACGGATTGGGTCTAAGACTACCAGGAACCCCGTATTCGTGGTACAGCGGAAAGGGTCTAAGACTACCAGGAACCCCGTATTCGTGGTACAGCGGAAAGGGTCTAAGACTACCAGGAACGATTTATTAATTCGGGAATCGAAGATTCCTATGTCCAATTTTGATTTAATGGATGCTGCTAAAAAACTAGCGATTAAAAACTTCAGAGGTGTCTTTATGAAAGATCAATTACCACATCAACCAAACAAAACTGAAACCGGTATTATTAATCTCGATAACAGCACCGGACCTGGAACTCACTGGGTTGCATACGCTATTGATCCACGTGGGATTGTCTATTTCGATTCATATGGATTAGCCCCACCAAAAGAGTTTTTGCGTTATATAAAAACCCTTCCAATGAAGACTTGGTATTCTACGCTACCAACACAACAAATGAATGACCCACCAATATGTGGCAGCGAAGTATTAAATGTCATTGATGCTATTTCTAACTCCTTGAGTAACCCAAGCGGAAAACCACCACATGTTGTCGTGAATGAATACACTAGTAATCGCTGGCAACGACGGAGTCGTCAAAAACGATTTTAAAGAGAGAAAGAGTTTTACAATAACATGATTGATATTTGGGGGAGATCTTTGAAACCCAAACCCGATGGCACTGCACCACCTGATTCTGTCAAGGATGTAAAAAAACTAATCAAAGATGAAATAGCTGAGACGTTGAACTTAACAAATGTTGATCCTAATGAAATAGTTGTATTTCAAGACAAACAGGGTAAATTGAAAACCAGTAATATTTCTCTGGATGATATTTTGGTTAAACAACAAAACGCAATCGAGAACACCGTTGCGTTATTTTCCGATCAGGGTAAATTGAAAACCAGTAATATTTCTCTGGATGATATTTTGGTTAAACAACAAAACGCAATCGAGAACACCGTTGCGTTATTTTCCGATCAGGGTAAACTCAAACCGGGTGTAATCGTTTCGACGATTACAGATCGATTAAAAACTATCAACGATGAGTTAAACAATTCTCTGGTTGTACTAAAAACACTTGAATCTAGAATTGAAGATAACGGAAAACAGTTTATATCATTTCGTAGAAATATCATTGATAAATTTATTGGAACCCAGTTGGATAAAATAGAAATAAAACTCCCTGATATTAAAAAATCCATCGATGAGACGAAAAACTTCATCGAAGACGTCAAAGGTGATTTTTCGAGGATGATAACAATCATTGAAAAAACAAAAATTCCTCATGAGAAAACCAACAACGTGGTATACACAATCCAACACGGATCATTTGAGTGGACACCTACAAACAACAAATTAAATATCACTGCAACCGTTAAGGGTATTTATCGATTAACACTAGTAACACCATTAACTCAATTTAATATATCATCGTCGAGTTCATCCGGGGTTAATAATACGATTTCAACGATCATCGACAAGGATACAACTGAAAAGTTCACTATAACAGCTACTGATAAAAATTTGATTGGGGTTTCAGCAACCTGGTATGTGGAATTCGTAGCGGATTTAAGTAAATAACTAAATTGAAAGGATTTCACAATTGAAAACGCTAGCTTTTTTAAAATAACAATGATTTCATCAACGCAATGTCGCTATGATCAGGTCAGAGAATTTCAGAATAGACTCAAAACCCTCGCCGAGGAGTATCAAATAAAAATAAAAAAATACCGACGAAAAATCACTGCAATTGATGTTATTATATACTCGGTGTCAAGCGTTCTCACTGGCGCCGGAATAATACTTGCATCGGTTACAATGATTGCCCCGGTCGTAGTTCCAATTTGCATTTCTGCGGTGGCTACAATCGGGGGTATATCAACCGGGATAGCGAAAAAGATATCATCATGCAGCCAGAGTAAACTGCAGAATTACTTACTTCAATTTCATATTGCATCAACCGCATATTCGCAGTTATCATTGATGATATCGTCGTCACTCGATAATACAATTATATCAGATAGTGAATTCTCAGAGATGGTCAGTATTTTTGATTCCGCGATATCGAAATTAGAGCGACAACATGAGTATAATAACAATGACAACACCGATGGAATCAGAAAACACGAACCCAAAAAACAAAATGATCTCAATAATATCAACATTACCAGATTGTGAGTTCTCGGTGATGGTCAGTATTTATGATTCCTCGATACCAAAATTAGAAATACAACATGAATATAATGACGACACCGCAGGAATTACTTCAACGAATAGTGGAGAACACGAACCCAGTACAAACAAGCATGATATCAATAACATCAACGAATCCAGAATTCAGTGTGAATTTCCCCTCTCCGGTTCCGGTGAAAGAGATAGCCCTAGCAAAACTACGAGTATACCACAGTTGGCCTAATATCAGATCAAAATCATTTGGTGGTCAACAACCCAATAATTCTTTAGTGTTTGCAAATAAGAATAAGGACGACGGTACCCCAGACTGGAACGTCGTTTCGATACCAACAGGGTCATACCAAATCGAACAAATCAATGATGAATTCGCGCGTAGAATAAAATCGATTACTGGAGTAGAGTCAAAAATCGCTATAACAGTTCATGAGCCGACGCTATCATCCGCAATTGAGATAAACTCAGAAGAATACGTCGTAGATATCTATCAGAGTTCTATTAGAACCGTATTAGGATGGCCTAAATTACCACCCCAGAGTAAAACTCTGGAGGAAACCGTTGATTTACCAGAACCACAAAAAACTGATTATATCACCGACGTGATAAAACCGGATAATCCAATAAAGTGTTATAAAGAATACAGGGTACCCATAGATTTTTTTGGTCTCGCATACCACCCAACTGGGAAAGAGAAGCCAGGGGAAGGAATAAGGGGACATTATTTTGCTATCAAACCTGAAATCACTGAAAATTTCACAGCAATGAATAATGATTTTTCACTGTTGTTAATATCTCTTAAATCCGGCTCTCTCACCCGAGATGAATTTATTAGTGTTGTAGAAATATGTAACAAAATTATCGACGATATGGAAGTATTTAATTCACAACTTATTCAAGTAATACTCGATGATAAAAACCCCACATCGAGAACACAATTTGCAACAGACTATAATATCCGCGTTGAAGATATCCCGACATTCAAACTACCGGGATACAACGTACCGGAACTAAAAAAACTACTCAGTGATGCCATCGATGTTGGTTTTAAAATAATTCATGATGCATGGAAAAAAACAGCATCACCGGAAATAAAAATCCTCAAACATAATAATGATCCAGACGGTGGCGGCAGGCATATCGCTCCGTTCAACGTGAATATATCCTCAGTGATTGCGCTCAATTTAGTGTGTGATGTTATCGAAGGAAGCTATCAAATTAATCTCGAACGATCAAATCAAGCTCAGCAAGGATATATTCTTTATTCGTTTGCACCAACAGCTCCTCCAGGATTTTTAATTATTGAAAACCCAATTAATCCTGTCTATATGCGATGCCATAATAATTCATTAACCAGAATTAATTTCAAACTCACCGACCAGTCAAATAATCTGATTGATTTACAAGAAGAGGTGTTAGTGATTAGTCTGTTTGTGAGATCATAAATGATTTTCATCCTAAGAACTTTCATTATAAAGACTAGATCAAATCATTTATTATTTTTTGTTAACCAGTGATGAAATCACTAAGCAGCAGAGAGGGTGGATGACAACAAGTTGCGACCAAAATTAATTAAAAAATCGTTTTCATTTTTTTAGTTAAAATGATTTCGTAGGGAGATTTCAATCAATTTTTTGTCTGAAAACGTTGTAGGATTCGCCATCTTTTGGTTAAAATAAGATTATAGGACGGCTCGTTTTAGGATTTCAATCAAATTTTGTCTCAAAACGTTGTAGGGTTCACCCTCTCTGCTGCTGAATGATTTATCTGGAATAGCATTTAACGCATGAATTAATTTCACATCCGCTATATGTCGATGTTGAAGATTGCTGCTTTTATAAGCAACATCATGTGCGTGACACGCCTTATCAATAGCGTTTATTGGTTCTTCACCACGTCGAGGTTGGTTTTGGTCATCGAGTCTGATATCGAGTCTTGTTCCCGGTCCTCAATAACTATACCCTGGGAGGTGCTTTTCTCCTGAGTATTTTGCCCACGGTGTTCCTGGGAGTTTTGCTAACTTGGCTGCAATATCACCTCCTCGTTTTTTTTTAAAGGTTTCGTGGAAATAAATCTAAATTTCTTTGTACTACATGTGGCACATCTACCAGAAAGCGCTGATCGATTATTTTTGTTGTAATCGTCGTCAAGTCATTTGTACCAGTACGCGTCTTACACTTCACACAATATAGATCCATAATTTATGTATAGAGATATGAATATAATTGATTTTCAGCGACTAAAACAAGAGAACCAGCTAAACATCATGCAGCGCTACCAAACTCTATCCGCGCAATTATAATCGGACCATCTGGATCTGGCAAGACGCAATTGTTACTCAATTTAATAATGAGATGGATGAAATGGGATAAGTTGTATTTAGTTGCTCCTAGCGTAGATGATCAACGATGCTATGAAGTGCTAAAAGATTTTAATGAAAATGCTTCAGAGATTGCCGGTGAGAATACTATTGAATTTATTACAGATATTGACGAGGCACCATCAGTAGAAGACCTCGATGTGATGTAATGTTAGATAAACAAAAAAAACCAGCTAGAATATTTTCCCGAGGCAGGCATAAAAACACCGATGTGATATATGTCACTCAACGCTACACTCAAATACCAAAGTTGATCAGAGATAACTGTAATATTCTTGCTGTATTCAACGGCGTTGATACACATACGCTACGAAATATTTGGCAGACATGGTGTTCTGATATGGACTTCAATCAATTTAGAAATTTCTTTAGTCATGCTCAGTCGGCCCCACACGGATTTATAACAATAAATTTACATGACCCTCGAACACGATATCGTATCGGACTTGATCAAATATTCGGTTGAAATCGTAAAAAAATTATTAACCTGTAGCAGCAGAGGAGGTGAATGACAACGACGTTGCGACCAAAATTGATTGAAAAATCGTAAAGTCTCCGTTTGCCAAATGGGGACTTTCTTTTTTTTGGGTTAAAATATGAGATTTCGAAGGAAGGCTCTATTTTCTGTTTTGAGGACTCAATCGACTTTTGTCTGGAAAGTTTGTAGGGTTCAGCTCCTCTGCTGCTAAAGTTTAAACCTGAAATATGTTGTTATGACATCAAGGTAATTTACATGTATATAACGCTGTCCAATCTTTTCCACTTCCTTCAAGCATACATGTGATGGCGATCCATGTCAGTCCCCATTCCTTTTTTCTATAGTCTTACGTGAAGTCTCTTTGGACAGATACCTCTTTCAATTCGCATCCCGGGTGCAGCAGAGGTCTGTCCTGAACCGTGCATCTTGTGACAATTGGCAAAAAGTCATCACCATCGTCTATGCTTTACATTCTGGACACGATATGCTTATTGACTAAGAAATTCATTTGATTGGCTAAAATTATGTCCAGAACCTTCAGGCGGCTATTGTTATGGAAAATGTCTAGTTTTTATGATATTCTTGATGTTAGAGTTCAGCATTCACAGCCACAAAGAAGCACCCCGACGACAATGCTTCGGCAAATCTTCAGCTTGGTCTTTGGTGCAAGTTTTATGGACTTTCATATTTGTTTCACGATTTCGAAAATTTTATTTCGTTGATAATTCAGTTTGCTTCTCCTCTCTCAGAATCTCCATCTGGGGGCACTTTGATTTCAGTGTAGCAGCAGAGAGGGTGAATCCTACAACGTTTTGAGACAAAATTTGATTGAAATCTTAAAACGAGCCGTCCTATAATCTCATTTTAACCAAAAGGAGGGCGAACCCTACAACTTTTTCAGACAAAATTTGATTGAAATCTTAAAACGAGCCGTCCTATAATCTCATTTTAACCAAAAGGAGGGCGAACCCTACAACGTTTTGAGACAAAATTTGATTGAAATCCTAAAACGAGCCGTCCTATAATCTCATTTTAACCAAAAAGAGGGCGAACCCTACAACGTTTTCAGACAAAAAATTGATTGAAATCTTAATGAGCCTTCCCTACGAAATCTCATTTTAACTAAAAAAATGAAAACGAAGATTTTTACGATTTTTTAATCAATTTTGGTCGCAACTTGTTGTCATCCACCCTCTCTGCTGCTACAGGTTAACAAAAAATAATAAATGATTTTAACCAAATATTTGATCCAGTCCGATACGATATCGTGTCCGAGGATCATGCAAATTTATTGTTGCGAATCCGTGTGGTTTTGACTGAGCATGACTAAAGAAATCTCGAAATTGATTGAAGTCCATATCAGAACACCATGTCTGCCAAATATTTCGTAGCGTATGTGTATCAACGCCGTTGAATACAGAAAGAATATTGCAGTTATCTCTGATGACTTTTGGAACCTGAGTGTAGCGTTGAGTGACATATATCACGTCAGTGTTTTTGTGACGCCCACGGGAAAATATTCTAGCAGGATTTTTTTGTTTATCCAACATTATATCGTCGTATACGACTAAATTGTTAATATCTCCATCAATATCATCAATACTCGGTGCTTCATCGATATCGGTTATAAATTCAATGGCGTTCTCACCCTTAATTTCTGAAGCGTTTTCATTAAAATCTTTTAGCACTTCATAACATCGTTGATCATCTACGCTAGGGGCAATTAAATACAACTTATCCCACTTCATCCATCTCATTATTAAATTGAGCAACAATTGCGTTTTACCGGATCCAGATGGCCCGATTATAATCATCCGGATAGAGTTTGGTAGCGCTGCATGATGCTTAATTGGTTCTCTTGTTTTAGTCGCCGAAAAATCAATTATATCCATATCTCTATACATAAATTATGGATCTATATTGTGTGAAGTGTAAAACGCGTACTGGCACAGATGATGTGACGACGGTTACAACTAAAAATAACCGATCAGCGCTTTCTGGTAAATGCGTGCAATGTGGTACAAAGAAATTTAGATTTGTGTCTATGAGATCTGATTTTAAAAAAAACGAGGAGGTGATATCGCAGCCAAATTGGCAAAGCTCCCTGGAACCCCATGGGCAAAGTACCCCGGAGAAAAGCACCTTCCGGGATATAGCTACTGTGGACCGGGAACCAGACTTGATATCAGACTCAATAATCAAAATCAGCCCCGACCCGGTGAAGAACCAATAAACGCCATTGATAAGGCCTGTCACCTTCATGATGTTGCTTATAAAAGCAGCAATCTGCAACACAGGCATCTCGCAGATGTGAAATTAATTCATGCGTTAAATGCTATTCCTGATAAATCCTTCAAAGAAAAATTGGCTTCATTTTTGATAAAATCGGCTATGAAAAGCAAATTGATGTTAGGTGCCGGTAATTAATAATATGGAATCAATTTATTATTCCCCAAGAGGATACTGGAGGGGTAAATCAGCAGTCCATAAACTCGCTAGCGCTGCAAAAGTGAAAAAAACCACTGCGGCTAATTGGTTATCCAAACAGGCACTATGGCAAATTTATCTACCACCGCCTAAACAAATTCAATTCTCGCATTTTGATGTGACCGCTCCTAATGAAGTTCATCAGGCTGATATATTATTTCTGCCACATGATCGTGGTTACAAATACGCTTTAACCGTAGTTGATATTGCAAGTCGATACAAAGAAGCAGAACCGTTAAAAACAAAATCAGCCACTGAAGTCGCTTCTGCATTTGAAAGGATTTATCTACGAGGTCCTCTGCACTGGCTAAATCTATTGCAGGTTGATCCTGGCAAGGAATTTCAGGGTGCAGTATTATCTACAATGAAACATCATAATGTCACCATACGACGAGGGCATACTGCGCTACATCGCGATCAGGCCATTGTAGAACGATTTAATCGGACGATTGCTGAGCGGTTATTTGGATATCAATACGCAAAAGAATTCATCCAAGAAAAACGATCCCGTGAATGGGTCAAAAGATTACCAGCTGTGATTACTGCACTGAATAACGAGATTACTAGAACAATCAACATGAAACCTATCAACGCGATTAAAAAGAAGTCAATACCTGAAAAAGCACAAAAAGATTTCAAAGAACCAATTCTTGGTAGTAATGTCACTGTTAGGTACTTATACGAACCAGGAGAGCTTGAAGGGGGTAGAAAAAGGGCTACTGATCCTATTTGGAGCGTCACTACGCATAAGATATCTAGTATAACACGATCAACTGGTAGACTTCCAGTCTATAAACTGGATTCAACTGCTCCTCAGCGAGGATTTACTCGACAACAACTACAGGTAATTCCCGAGGATACTCAATTGCCACCGCATGGTCTTAACTAGCACCGTTGCGTCTATTGCACTCAAGACAAGTCAACATCACATTATTTCTGACATGACCGAGACTGTTATTTTTTCTGTCTACGGTGAATTGGCGAGGATCCTTATCCGAATACTGCCAACGCATTATACAATTGCAACTCGCGCAGTGATTATTCTGTTGTTGTTTCAGCGTAATTATTAATTTAGCATCAATATCAAATTCTCGTTGTTTTTTTTTGTCCTGTTGTTTGTAACCGGAGAGTTTTTTATTAATGATGCTAACATCAATATCACTTATTGTTGTGTCATTATCATCGAAAACAACTCTTCGAAGTTGATTTATTTTTCGTACTCTGGATACTGCGAGATAGACTAAATTCGACCATTCGATGTGATTATCCACCATCCAAACAATTGTATCCGATATAGTCAATCCCTGTGAAGAGTGTATTGTTGCTGCGTATCCTAGCGTCCACGGGGATTTATTAGCACGCAATGCATTTTCGACGACGCTGATATCAACCAGCACAATATCATTTAATACGAGAATTTGTTTTTCACTCTGTCCTGGAATATCAACTTCAATGTTCTGTTTTCGTGTATCCGATGGCCTATAACAAAGGGGTACTGGAAGCGTTGCAAATTTTTCTTTATGCAATTCAAACAACTTCATCTGAAGTGTGTCTCTGACTATTTTTCTACTTGCAATTATCAAATCATTTGGTCTCCATGTTTCCCAGAAATCATTCATTGGAGTTTCTGAAATCACTTCACGCGCTATTTCGCATTGGATTCTATCCGGTTGTAATCTAATTAGCGCTTTGAATTCTCGAAATCGTTCATCAATTGATCTATAATCAGTGGTAATTTCTTCATAATAGTCTACAAAACCCTTTAGCCATTCATGTGGAGATGCACCGACAAATGGTGGTGGTTGGCCGTGATCACCGCACATGACGACTTTTGTGTTTTTGTTTAACAACCACTCAAGAAATGTTTGTAATACATCTAATGACACTGTGCATATTTCATCCCAAATTATGATTTTAGGAATGAATTTATCACCCATACGCTCAGGAGTCCATTTGTCACCCTTCCATCGAAAGAAACTATGGTAAGTACAAGCATTTACCCCTCGCTGTATCATCTCTCTGGCGAGTCTGTGAGTCGGTGTTAGCACAATCATGGTTGACCGACGAAATAATTCAATTGCACGAGTTGTCTTTCCTGACCCACCACAACCGTTTAAATAAACTGTCTTGTATCTACATACTGGATCAGATACCGGTGGTGCATTAGAAAATTCTGATTGATTTTCAATACGGTTACAACAAAGATATTTATCATCCATGGCAACGTCTGCGGATTCACAATACTCATGTAGCATCTCCTTTTTAAATCGCCAACGCCCCCAATTTTCTTCGGGATCTGTGAATTTACAACAGCTGATTTGTACTTATTGTGTATATACATCGAATCAGTGGCCACTCTAACCGCGGTATTAGGAAATCTATTTATCATCGAAAATAGATTAATAGAAGCATAGGCTAGCATTGAACTTCTCAAATGTGTGTACTGGGAATAATATCCATCACAGTAGGTAACAACCGTACCCATTTTCTCACCATTGGATAGAAAAGCATCCTTACGGGATACAAGTTTTCCCTGTTTCATTAAATCCGCTACAATAAAATCGTATTCAGCGATATCTATGATCAACCGCGAAGAATATTTTGCATTGTCGTATCGTCCACCCTGGGTAAATTTACCGATTATTCTTCGTCCGAGATCCTTTGCTTGTTCTTTTTTACTTTCAAATAACTTCTTAGACCAATTTATGATTTCTTCTTCACTGAAATCTGGACACTGTTTTCGTAGTTCGCTGATTATACGATCTAGATCGGGTTGTGGTAGCCAAACTTCTTTCTGAGCTCGATAGCATATAATAGCCTCGGAAACAATCAACGATATTAGCATACCACAATCAATCATATATCTCAATAGCACTATTGGCATCCAGTGTTTTTCAGATAGGTGTCTACCGAGCCAAACATAACTACACGGATGTAATCTTGACGCTAATTCAAATGATATCACACGAGCGAATCCGGTTAAATCAAAATCAGGTAATGGCCCATTAATCGCAACACGAGTCATTTCATGAGTGGGGTTTCCAAATCGTTTGAAGTAGTTACTACATTCCCCATACCCGAGAAAACTTCCGGGATAACACGCGGCTATATCAATTGAAATCATTCCATCACGTGAGTATTTCGTATTCCACAGTCCTCCATGACCAAATTTCGACGCAACTCAATTTAACATCCTCGAGAAAATCACTTCGTGTTGGACGCCATGAGTTTTTTTCTCTTGCGAAGTGAGCTACCACTGATGGAATAGTAAAACTATCCGTGAGTAGTTTTTCATGGAAACTCTCCGGTGAAAAATCACTAGCGATTTTTCTCATTCTATTATCTAATTCTTCAACGCGATATAATTCACCATTTGGTTTTACAAATTGATCGAATCCTATTTCGGGATCTTCATCACTTCTAAGTAACCACACTGACACAGGATCATCTTTACACAACGCATGAATAGCATCAAATAATCTCTCTTCATAGAAAACATCCCCGACGAACTCCTTAGGGATATATCTCACGGTTCGTTCTCGTGGAAATACTGTTACCGCAGGTGTCCACGCGTGTTTGTTATGATCAATAATTTGTATTGGCGCTCCATTTTTGTTATATTTCGGTTCGTATAATACTTCTCCGGTTATCGTCATAACGGTTATTGGAAATCTTAATGATGTTTCTAATTTAGCTATGTCAGAAATCTTTGCACCATGCTGTTTCACTCTCAGTTCCCATTCGGTTATTTTCCTACGTCGCAGATCAGTTAGTTTATTCCCCCGGGACGCATTTGTGAAGTGTTCTAGTACCCGTGTTGCTACACAATTAAGCCCTGACGAATATTTCATAGGAGCTAGTTTTGCGATATCGGGTTTATCATTTAACGGATATATCCCATAAACCATTGCTGTTACGGGATAAGATCTCTCGTAGTATGGTTTGTCAATGCCGGTTAGAATTCCTGGTTTGGAATCTCTACTCACAATGACAGCTTTTTTATTCTTGAGGATTGGTTCAAATTTATCCCTAATAATCCATTTGCCATCGACTTCGATAATGAATTTGATTCGGAAAAAATACCGTTTTTCCCCAACACGTGAAATTATCACTGCTGCTTTTTCATCAGTCATGGTAGCGTCAACAACACCATCAATTCGAAATGTTGACCAACAATAGGATGCTCCATCACGCTTAAATTCATTAAAACAGTCTCTGATTTTACTAATCATGGCTTTATCAAGAATTGTATTCTTTGGTGTATTAGAAACTATATCGAGATTGAATTGAGCATCCTTCCAGGGTAATCTCTTGGACGTTTTTTTGGGTTTATCGAGATTAAATTTAGGATTGATTTTCAATAATCTCTTAAACTCCTTCATGTTTCCGTCTATTGGACGTTTTTTGGGTTTATCGAGATTAAATCTAGGATTGATTTTCAATAATCTCTTGTTACGTTTTTTGGGTTTATCGAGATTAAATCTAGGATTGATTTTCAATAATCTCTTAAACTCTTTCATGTTTCCGTCTATTGGACGTTTTTTGGGTCTATCGAGATTAAATCTAGGATTGATTTTCAATAATCTCTTAAACTCTTTCATGTTTCCGTCTCTTGGACGTTTTTTGGGTTTATCGAGATTAAATCTAGGATTGATTTTCAATAATCTCTTAAACTCTTTATCAGCATTGAATTCAGCATTTTTCGAAGGCGTTTTCCTTAATTCCCTCATGCTATAATTAAAACAAGCATTTAAATGAAAGATTTTTATATAATGAATCACTGCAAGTGGCTTATGATTGGATCAGTAACCCCGTGTAACAAATCATGCAGAAATGAGTTTTTTGGGTATCATATGCAAAGCTATCGTCGTGGAAGCCTTGGCCCGTTACCCTGTATTCTATGTGGGGTTGGGGTTAGGGGAAAATCGCAGTTGTGTCTAAATTGCGGTGGTAAGCGATACAGGGAATTGAAGCGTTATTATGATAAAAGAATAAAAAATGGACAATCAATCAGAAATTATGACCCTGAAAAAGTCCCTGACCCTGACACTGTCACTGACAAAATCATAAGAACCCCTCAAGACTACATCGAAAGATTCATCATTAAACCAAACAATGAATTAGACAAACAATAGTATTATGTATACGAATGAACCAAGAATTCAGACAGCATCCCTTGATTTTAAATTATGAAGCATCCAGTGATGGTACTGTCAGACACTGCATTTTGAAGAAAACGGTCGGTTTTGTGACTAATCAAGGGTATTTGATGTTTAGCGCTGGAAAGAAGAAATATCACAATCATCGTTTCATATTTGAATGTTTTAATGGATTGATCGAGGATGGTCTTGTTATCGATCACAAGGATTCTAATCGAAAGAACAATTCTTTATCAAATCTGCAAGCTATCACACAGAGTGAGAATTCCAAACGAGGAAGGACTGGCACTTGTTCAAAAAAAGCGAAACCCGTAAAATCTTTGAATACAATAACTAACGAAGAAAAAATATTTCAATCAATATATGAAGCCGGCAAGTATTTCAATATTTGTGGACCCTCAGTACGAAAAGTTGCAGAGGGGATTTATCGATCGGCGATTTCAAAAGGGACGGGACAAAAAATTCGATTTAGTTATGTCTAATGCGTCATATTTTTCATTTAGAAATATATCATTATTATAGAATAATGAATTCTGAAAACATGAATAGCATCATATCCGAGATTTCAAAATTGAAAAGTTGGGATATTGAACTATCAGATGGGTTAAATCCTGATCAAATCATGTCTGATTTTCAGGATATAGAATACGGAGTTAACAACAATAAATACATGCTGCCAAAGAAGTATGCACTCATCAAAAGAATTCAGAATTCTATTCGGGACTCTCTCGCATTTTCCAGTGACGTAAGTGTGTTCGCTCCGTTGTATACCATCGTAGAACGAATACGAAAAGAATTGGGGTACGAATACGAATTGAGAAAGGAGGTTAATTCTAAAGTTAGAAACCTACGGGCGTTAATTCAAGAAAATGAACAATTTTGATTGACCGACCATTTATCATTATTTGATTGACCGACCATTTATCATTATTTGATTGCCCGACCATTAATTATTTTTTTTAGCCGACCTTCAAGGGATGTCAAAAATCGATGGATGATCAATGGAAAAGTGGGGAAACTGTCAGTATTAATTATTTTATATACAATTATGACACTTTCCCCATCATTGATAGAGCCGTTAAAACAACAAAATGACCGTATCAAAAATCATCCGACATGTCAAAAAAGTGTGGAAACTGTCAGTATTAATTATTTTATATACAATTAGGACACTTTCCACAACCCTGATAGAGCTGTTAAAACACTTCCATGGTGGTATCAAAAATCATCCGACATGTCAAAAAAGTGTGGAAACTGTCAGTATTAATTATTTTATATACAATTATGACACTTTCCACAACCCTGATAGAGCTGTTAAAACACTTCCATGACCATCCGATGGTGTTAGGTCGGGATTGAAAAATTGTTTTGCAATTGAAACATTGTTTCTGATTTCAAATAATGGTCAATGAAGCATTAACAACCCGATTGGCTCGTGAACGACTGGATGCAATTAAGAGATTTGTACCAATTCGTGACTCTGTACGGAATAAACTACAACAACGACAGAGTCTTCAGACTGATTTTGCTTTGGGGTCTGAAGAATTGTTTAAACCAGTAACCACAGCAACGAAGGGAGTAGAGCGTGCTTTACTGGGAGATGTTCCCGAGACGGGAAAATCTGTTATTGGTGAACTCGAAAAAATAGCAGCGAAAACTGAACAAACAGAACAGGCCGTACAAAAAATAGAATCAAAAAGAACAGTAGATGATTTACTCGTGAGATTTAACGAAGAAGGGTTAGCAGAAATTGATAAGACTGATCCAGCAGAAATTCCTGCGCTTGTTGTTACGTCCTATGAAAACAGAAAAAAATGGTTGAAACCAGAACATCATAAATATGTTAGAAATATAACTCACTGGGCTGATATATTCTATAAAATCAAAACTGAAAAAGGTCAAATTAGGAAGAAAGATAGTGCATCATACAATGGATATATCAATGCGGTGAATACAGTGTATAATCAATACGAAGAGTTTAAACAACAACAAAAAACGCAAAAAACGCAAAGGCGGCGACAGCAACCTGCAAAGAAAATATCTTTTTCACCTAAAAAACAACAAATACCACGTGATGATGATTATGATCTTCTTGGTTATTTACAACCCACGGATGAAGAAGAAAAAATGGATGTAGCAACTGGTTATAGCGGAAGCGGATTGCAAGATTCCAGTGGACCCCAAAGTGGGGTATGTCCTGGTAGTGTTCTCAGTGATATATCACGATTAGAGGTTCTTGTAGGAGGGTTCCGAGCTGGAAATAACTCACCGGAAATAATTAATGAAGCAGCTGATATCTGTAGACGATTATTTCAGGGTGGTATCATGGATATCAGCACATATCGAGATTTCATTGGCGAGTTAGTGGAAAGTGGGTATCATAGTGACTGAATTGAAAAGTCATTCGATTAGATAAATAACAATTAAAAATTGTTTCTGATTTAAAATAATGATCATACACTACAATCATGATAAACCAACCCCCGTCTACGTAGTTAATTCACGGTTTCCGGTTTATAGAGCATACTACGGAGATGGTTTAGGTAATACCATTTTAGGGTTATTTGCGAGAATGGCTCCAAAAGTGATGCCGTTGGCTAAACAACTAGGAATGAAAGCCATTGATGTTATTCGTGATAAGGGTATTAGTGCTGTTGGAGATTTTGCTGGAAAAGCGTTTTTAGCCGCAAAGAATAAATTAACATCATTAGTGAAATCACGGATGAAATCCAAAGGATTTTCAAAACCGTTACCGTCTACAGCGGAAATGCCTGCAAGTGTTAGTAGAATTATAAATAACGCAGTAGATGAAAAATTAGCGTCGATGGTTTTAACCCCCGACCAAAGCAATATTGCAAATATGATAACAGGAAGTGGCTTTAAAAAACTACGACAATGAAAATGGAAAATCGCGATTTAGACTCTGATAAATAGAATAAAATGTTCAAACAGTCACGTGATCCAGCATTTGATATAGACGCTCCAGTTGGCAAGGATGATTCTGTACGCGATTATCAATATTACGCCTATCATGCCATAGACTCAAATAGTCGAGCAAGAATTGATCTTCAAGTCCATGATACCAGTAAATACTTTCTACCCTGTGAAGCGTTTATTGAAATCGAAGGAGAACTTGTATCAGCTGCTGATACTCCTGCTGTACCAGCACAGTATCCAGCTGGTACTCAAGTCGGTTTTGTCAATAATGGTATCATGGCGCTATTTGAGAGTGCTAGATATCTCATTGATGGAAAAGAAATCGAGTCGATAGATCGCGATGTTGATGTAGCTACAACAATAATCGGGTTAGCGAGATATTCTGATGATTATACAAGATCAGCAGGACCCTCTATGATGTTTGCAAAAGATGGTAAGAATACCGCTGGAGGAAATCCATTTGTTGTAAGACGACCAAAGAATAATGCTGGCACCGCTAATATTGATGCCGAAGATATGATTATAAACAACGATGCTAATTTCAATCTAGGAGCTGCAACACGAAACTCAATGTTGCAAGGAGCGCGTAAAACATTTTCATGCGCGATTCCACTGCATCACATATTTGGATTCTGTAGAAATGTTAGAAAAGTTATCTACGGGGCGAAGCATACAGTATCGCTTGTACGAAAGAGTGATGATAACG
This sequence comes from Unio pictorum, assembly GCA_030141615.1. Taxonomy (NCBI): domain Eukaryota; kingdom Metazoa; phylum Mollusca; class Bivalvia; order Unionida; family Unionidae; genus Unio; species Unio pictorum. Next base: position 339,620 of record JARLTB010000150.1, on the reverse strand, counting down.
ACGCAATCTGGAGGATTCCAGCAGACAATGCAAATCCAAATGCTGATGCCGGTAAAGTCAATTTAACAAAAATATCATTGTGGATGCCAGTGTTGACTCCAGCAATCACCGCAGAAGAACGATTACTATCATTTATGGACCAAGGAGGAAAATCATTACTAAGTTGGCTAACCGTGAGTACAGATGTTAAACAATCAAATATCAACGGGTTATTCACTTGGAACCTAGCATCAAAACAAGGTGTTGCTGCGCCACGTCATATATTTATTGCGTTACAAGATAACGCACGAGTTGGCGATCAACGTTTCAGTCATATGATATTTGATCAATTAGGTGTGAAAGACGTCTCACTGAGAATAAACGGCCAACAGGAACCATCCGAGGATATACAACTTAATTACACAGAAAATCATATTGCACGAGTTTATCATCGTCTGTTGTCATTTATGGCACGCGATCAAAATGTGGATACTGGTTTGCAAATATCACAATATGATTTTAAAAATCTGTATCCGATCTATTACTTCTCACTGGAACATCTCGATTTGATGAGACAATCTGTTGTTGATATACATTTTAGAGCTAATGTGACTCGTGGTGTTATTGCTGATTATAGAGCGGTTGCTGTCATTCTCAGTGATAAATCAATGCTGCTTGAAGGTGTTGGTGGAAGAATGAGAGTGGTAGATGCACCAGTGGAAAACATGTAATTGAAATTGTAAACGATTTAGAATCAATCAATTATGTATAATGTCATATAGTGTTATTAGTGTTGCGTTAACTCCTGGTCAATTAAAAAAATTGCAATCGGAATCAGCTAAAAAATGTGGAACCACAATCACGTTGAAACCTAATCAAATGACTGGTGGTGCAAATAAATTATCGCTGACAACTCGTCAGGTGAAACATTTCAATGATGCACTTGTAGCAAAAAAAGGTGTCCAGATTACTCTTTCTGCGGCTGCTATCAAAAATATGATTAAAACAGGCGGTATATTCCCGTTGTTAGCTGCGATACCAGCATTGATTGCAGCAGCAGCCCCAGCGGTGGCTAAAGCGGCAGCGTTAGGAGCCGTTGGTACTGCAGCAGGAATGGCACTAAAGAAGGCAACTGGGAAAGGATATAAAAAAAGGGAAAGGGTCTAAGACTACCAGGAACCCCGTATTCGTGGTACAGCGGAAAGGGTCTAAGACTACCAGGAACCCCGTATTCGTGGTACAGCGGAAAGGGTCTAAGACTACCAGGAACGATTTATTAATTGAGGAACCTATGGTTCCCAAATCTTCGATGGTTCCAATGTCCAATTTTGATTTAATGGATGCTGCTAAAAAACTAGCGATTAAAAATTTCAGAGGTGTCTTTATGAAAGATCAATTACCTCATCAACCAAACAGCGTTGAAACCGGAATCATTAATTTAGATAACAGCACCGGACCTGGAACTCACTGGGTTGCATACGCTATTGATCCACGTGGGATTGTCTATTTTGATTCATATGGATTAGCCCCACCAAAAGAGTTTTTGCGTTATATAAAAACCCTTCCAATGAAGACTTGGTATTCTACGCTACCAACACAACAAATGAATGACTCACCAATATGTGGCAGCGAAGTATTAAATGTCCTTGATGCTATTTCTAACTCCTTGAGTAACCCAAGCGGAAAACCACCACATGTTGTCGTGAATGAATACACTAGTAATCGCTGGCGAAAATCGAAGATTTTTCAACGAAGTAGTAAAAAAAGATTTTAGAGAGAGAAAGAGTTTTACAATAACATGATTGATATTTGGGGGAGATCTTTGAAACCCAAACCCGATGACACTGCAACCGGTGATGTAAAAAAACTAATCAAAGATGAAATAGCTGAGACGTTAAATTTAACAAATGTTGATCCTAATGAAATAGTTGTATTTCAGGACAAACAGGGTAAATTGAAATCTAGTGATGTGTCATTGAATGACATTTTGATACGGCAGCGCAACGCCGCTGAAAACTCTATTGCGTTGTATTCCAGCGACGGACGACTTAAACCAGGTGCACTTGTGTCTACGATCACTGATAAGATTGATACCCATGACAAGATGATTATCACCAACATCCGCATGATTGCCGACAACGACAACAGGATTACCACCCAAGACAACAAGATTACCGCCCACGGCCGTGAGCTGGATGATCATATACGAGGTTATAATTCTTTTCGCAAAAATGTTATACATAAATTCTTTGGAACCCCGCTTGTGGTTGGCATGACTCTCACTGAAATTAAAAACTATCTATCGCTATTCTTTTTTAACAAGGACGCGGGAAGGATGATGAATGAAAATGAAATAAAGGCAAATTATCTCGATATTTACAATGATTTTTCGAGGATGATAACAATCGTTGAAAAAACAAAAATTCCTCATGAGAAAACCAACAACATAGTATATACAATCCAACACGGATCATTTGCGTGGACACCTACAAACAACAAATTAGATATCACTGCAACCGTTAAAGGTATTTATCGATTAACACTAGTAACACCATTGACTCAATTTAATATATCATCGTCGAGTTCATCCGGGGTCAACAATACGATTTCAACGATCATCGACAAGGATACAACTGAAAAGTTCACTATAACAGCTACTGATAAAAATTTGATTAAGGTTTCAGCAACCTGATATGTGGAATTCGTAGCGGATTTAAGTAAATAACTAAATTGAAAGGAAAATCGTTCGGATTTCACAATTGAAAACGCTAGTGTTTTTAAAATAACAATGATTTCATCAACTCAATGTCGCTATGATCAGGTCAGAGAATTTCAAAATAGACTCAAAACCCTCACTGAGGAGTATCAAATAAAAATAAAAAAATACCGACGAAGAATCACCGCAATTGATGTTATTGTGTACTCGGTGTCAAGCGTTCTCGCTGGCGCCGGAATAATACTTGCATCGGTTACAATGATTGCCCCGGTCGTAGTTCCAATTTGCATTTCTGCGGTGGCTACAATCGGGGGTATATCAACCGGGATAGCAAAAAAGATATCATCATGCAGCCAGAGTAAACTGCAGAATTACTTACTTCAATTTCATATTGCATCAACCGCATACTCGCAATTATCATTGATGATATCATCGTCACTCGATAATACAATTATATCAGATAGTGAATTCTCAGCGATGGTCAGTATTTTTGATTCCGCGATATCGAAATTAGAGCAACAACATGAGTATAATAACAATGACAACACCGATGGAATCTAAAAACACGAACCCAAAAACCAAAATGATCTCAATAATATCAACCATACCAGATTGTGAGTTCTCAGTGATGGTCAGTATTTATGATTCCTCGATACCAAAATTAGAAATAAATCATGAGTATAATAACAATGACAACACCGATGGAATTACTTCAACGAGTAGTGGAGAACACGAACCCAGTACAAACAAGCATGATATCAATAACATCAACGAATCCTGAATTCAGTGTGAATTTCCCTAGCCCAGTCCCCGTGAAGGAGATAGCGCTAGCAAAACTACGAGTGTATCACAGTTGGCCTAATATCAGATCAAAATCATTTGGTGGTCAACAACCCAATAATTCTTTAGTGTTTGCAAATAAGAATAAACCCGACGGAACCCCAGACTGGAAAGTTGTTTCGATACCAACAGGGTCATACCAAATCGAACAAATCAATGATGAATTCGCGCGTAGAATAAAATCGATTACTGGAAAAGAATCAAAAATAGCTATAACAGTTCATGAGCCGACGCTATCATCCGCAATTGAAATAAGCACAGAAGGATACGTCGTAGATATCTATCAGAGTTCTATTAGAACCGTACTAGGATGGCCTGAATTACCACCAGGGGGAAAAACCGTTGATTTACCAGAACCACAAAAAACTGATTATATCACCGACAGAATAAAATCTGATAATCCAATAAAGAGTTATCAAGATCGCACAATCACTAGAGATTTTTTTAAGATCTTTCACGATAATGTTGGGGGAGGGAAATTTCTTGTTGCTGACGATCTTAAAATCGATGAAAATTTCACAGCAATGAATAATGATTTTTCGCTGTTGTTAATACCCCTTAAATCCGGCTCTCTCACCCGAGATGAATTTATCAGCGTCGTAGAAACATGCAACAAAATCATCAATGATATGGAAACATTTCATTTGCAAATCATTCAAGTGATATTAGGTGACAGTAATCCTATAACGAGAACAGAATTTGCATTAATCTATCAAATCCGCGTTGAAGACATTCCAACATTCAAACTACCAGGGTATAATATCTTAGAACTACAAAAATCTCTCAGTGATGCCATCGATGTTGGTTTTAAAATAATTCATGATGCATGGAAAAAAACAGCATCACCGGAAATAAAAATCCTCAAACATAATAATGATCCAGATGGTGGCGGTAGGCATATCGCTCCGTTCAACGTGAATATATCCTCAGTGATTGCGCTCAATTTAGTATGTGATGTTATTGAAGGAAGCTATCAAATTAATCTCGAACGATCAAATCAAGCTCAGCAAGGATATATTCTTTATTCGTTTTCACCAACAGCTCCTCCAGGATTCCTGATTATTGAAAACCCAATTAATCCTGTCTACATGCGATGCCATAATAATTCGTTAACGAGAATTAATTTCAAACTCACAGATCAGTCCAATAATCTGATTGATTTACAAGAAGAGGTGTTAGCGATTAGTCTGTTTGTGAGATCCTGAAAGGATTTTCGTCCTAAGGACTTTCATCATAAAGACTGGATCAAATCATTTATTATTTTTTGTTAACCTGTAGCAGCAGAGAGGGTGGATGACAACAAGTTGCGACCAAAATTGATTAAAAAATCGTAAAAATCTTCGTTTTCATTTTTTTAGTTAAAATGAGATTTCGTAGGGAAGGCTCATTAAGATTTCAATCAATTTTTTGTCTGAAAACGTTGTAGGGTTCGCCCTCTTTTTGGTTAAAATGAGATTATAGGACGGCTCGTTTTAGGATTTCAATCAAATTTTGTCTCAAAACGTTGTAGGGTTCGCCCTCCTTTTGGTTAAAATGAGATTATAGGACGGCTCGTTTTAAGATTTCAATCAAATTTTGTCTGAAAACGTTGTAGGGTTCGCCCTCCTTTTGGTTAAAATGAGATTATAGGACGGCTCGTTTTAAGATTTCAATCAAATTTTGTCTGAAAACGTTGTAGGATTCACCCTCTCTGCTGCTAGTGTAGTTAATTTCTCTATCTCCAATATGACTTTGTTATTCACTCACAAGAACTGCTATTGTAATGCACTGACAAAGCTTATTTGGTGTTTGAAAATGGCGTTGGATGGGGCTTGGCGAATAATTACATTAGGATATGATTGTATCAGCACTTAAATAATGCAGAATAGAATTAGTTTAATAATTGCTTGCATTTATTATTGGTAATACATGCAATGATGTTTGCAAGTGGTTCCCAATCCCATGGTCACGACCAAAATCAAGGTTGCGAGGACATTATGTAGGGTCGCAGAAGGTCACCAGGAGTTCTCTCTCTTTTGAGGCCGACAAAAGGAACAAAGAATTGGGTCGTACAGGCTCAGAAAAGCTATTATTAGGGACCTGGTAAATATAGGTTGGTAACAAATATTGTACATTGATGATTTGGAGGGACTAATTTCTTCCCAGCATGCCATGATCGTAACCACCACCACAACTACCACATTAGTAAATATGTATTACTTCCCATTTTACAGGTCGTGATAATACAAATAATAAGACATCTTTATTGGACCCAAGGAATGGACTGTACAAGTACAAGCCTTACAAACCAGACTTTACAGATATCAAACACAGAGAGTATAAATATAAACCCTACAAGCCAGATCACACTGATCCACTAAGAAAGAAAATAGAGCCATTACCATACAGACCCTATGAGTCAGAAGTGGGATACAAGAGTTACTTTGATTATCAGCTACCCAAGAAAGATCATCTTTCATTTAAAAGTGAGGACGAACCTAACAAAAGCGAGAAATCACCACGTGCAAAAGACGGAAATAATAATCCAGAATTAAAGGTAAGTTTTTTTACTGAAATATCTGTATTATCTCTTCAAAACACACCAATGCAGCTGCTGCACTACTACTACTACTACTACTACTACTACTATTACAACTACTGCTGCTGCTATTAATAATGTAATCCCGAACTAAAGGTGAATTTTTCCGAAATATCTGTATTATCTCTTCAAGACAAACTAACGCTGCTGCTACTATTACTTTACAACGACCGATACTACTACTACTACTGCCACTTATTACAATGAAAGTGAAAAGAAGTTTATTGTGTTATTAGAGTTAGTAGAGTTAGTATTATCGTTGACCGAGAGATACTATGTGATGTACTAAATATGACTGTCTAATGTAATAAGATCATAATTGATGTATTCAGTGTGACAATCTAATGTAATGAGATCATATTTGATGTATTCAGTGTGACAATCTAATGTAATAAGATCATATGTGATGTATTCAGTGTAACAATCTAATGTAATAAGATCATATTTGATGTACTCAGTGTGACAATCTAATATAATAAGATCATATTTGATGTATTCAGTGTGACCATCTAATGTAATGAGATCCTATGTGATGTATTGATTTTTGGTTGTTGTTGTTGTTAGGTTTAACGCCATTTTTCAGCACATGATAGGCTATACATGGCGGCCCATATTAATGGTGGAGTAAGAACCCGGGATAACCCCCATAAAGAACCACCGACCCACGAAAAGCTACTCGCAAGCTTTCTCACATAACCACATTGGCCGAATCTGAGACTCGAACCCACCCAGATAGAGGTGAGATGTAACGGAGAGCGCTTTAGAGATACTAGGTGATCTACTGAATGTGACCGACTAATATAATGAGGTCCCATGTGATGTACTAAATGTGACCGTCTAATGTAATGAGATCATCATATGTGATGTACTCAATGTAACCTTCTAATCCCAAACATTCTGAAAAATATAACGGCTACTGACCATGTCTAATATGTAACAATTTTAACATCAGTTGTAAAAATCTAAATTCCGATAATATGGTTGAACATTTGTGGTGTAATATTTTGAGTGTCGGTTAACAATTATTAATAGTAATTAATAATAATCAAAGAAGACTGGTTCATTAGAATAAGGATATCGGCTTTGCGACCATGTTGTACGATGTCAATCAAGGTCTTAATCGTAACAATAAAAATAATGCAATTTTCCGTTTTCGTACAACCAAGGACACATATATATTTTAAAAGAACAACTTTTCCTTTTGACCTTTGGGCCTTTTTCATTCTCTGACAGTTTAAAATGGTTTAGTAGAAAACCTAAGTAGGCTCTTCTGTACAGTTTCATTAAATACCATATAACTATAATGCGTAAACAATTACTGAAAGTTGTATACAACCGAATCTGTGTTGCTCATATAGTCAACCCATCATAAACACATACAGTAACTGCTTGGACACAAAAAAGAATAGTATAAATGACAAAAAGCACAATAACATATCCAATGATATCTTCGTGTGTTTTTAACAAAGGCCTCATGCTTAGTCAGAAATATATTTTCTTTGACAGAATTTCACAAAATATCCACTATCACAACTTGTATACGTAGCAGAAGCACATACATGCTGATAATAACGAATAATAACCATACAGACTCTATACATGTACATTTTTTAAAACAAAAACTAACATTCTCTTAAATGTTGTTTTTCCGAAAATTTGTATTTTAAAGTAAAATCTTTTCAACATTTCATGTTTCTGTCTTTAATAATATCTTTGGGGTACCATTTTAAGTTTTATCGGATATAACACAATCATAACTATTCATTTTTTTCTTAGTACTAATCTTTACACTGTGTCCAATTCCTAATAAAGCATATGCTAACCGTAACGTATTTTCAAAGATGAACTTATAATTGATTACCCGGCATTGTGTTAGAAGCTTGACCGTAAACAATCTCCAAAATACATACAGGCAACCAAACCATAATATTCCAGTGTTCAATAATAAATAACAAGCTTTCACCCAATATCAGGAATGCCTAAATCCAGCTCTTTGATCACCACCAAAAAGAGAGGAAAATTGCCTAAAAATAGACCTTAATTACAGTCGTGAATATTGGAACGGAAGTAATAACTGTGACCCGAGTCCTACTAGTCTATTTGTTCTACCCCACCACACCAAACCAGGGACAATGTTTGTACGGTATGTTTTTGAAATGTGTTGAGATAGTGTGTGACGGATTTGTTTTAAGTAGTTTGTTCTTGCAGAATTGCCTAATGTTATGATTTATTTTTCAGGGATTCGGATATTCGCCGTTATTTGCAAGAAAGTCTGTTTTCCAGTATCATCGTTTCCAGCCGCCATTAGACTGGTGACTTAATTCTAATAAATAGATGAAAAACTACTATTTCTCTGGCGACAGAGTATGGGCGATACCTGTCTGTTCATATGGAACTCCCCCACGTATCTGAGATTACGGTGTAATTATTCAAGGTGTTTCGAGTGCCAAAAAGTTGTTTGAAAGGGATGTGACCTTTAAAACGTTTTATCCCACAAGCATTACAATTTCTTATTTTATGTCTGAATCTGGTATCTAAACATCTGTCTTTCTAAAACAGAACAGATTTGATCATGTACAATATAGGTTTAAACAACACTAACTTGTTACATTATTATTATTATTTTTACATTATTATTCCAAGCATTATATTTGCTTGACATTGTGCCTGAAAAAATAAATATAACGCCGACCAGCGCGTGTGACACAAAGGATTATTTGTCTTTTATCTTCACGCACTACTTTCATTTCGCTGCGCTGAAAAGATTCGTATTCAAATGCCAAGCAGAAGTAGCTACTTAATTCAAACAATTTTTGATACAATGCGAGATAATTAGTTACAGCTATGATGTTTACCTTGGTTTACTGGATACGTTATTCATGTCAAACGTTAGGAAATGATTTATTAAGCTAAAAATACTCCACGTCTGTCAGTGATTATACGTTTTACATAGAGGTGTATGGAGTCTTAAGCAATACATTAATGTAATTTGCTGATTTACCTGTAAGAATGGTCACGATAACAAAATCACCGATAGAAGATTTGATAGTATGTTATTTCCTTTAAATTGCGTCAGAAATCTCGTCTGGTCTTATAAAATGTAGTACTATTTTGATGAAATAATACTTCTGTAATCCGCATTTTCGTTGTCTCGATCGCGTCCTCCTCTTCCTCCTCTTCCTTCTCCTCCTCTTCCTCCTCCTCCTCCTCATCACTCAACATCGTTATGTATAAGCGTATAATAAATAACATACTCGAAAACGAGAGTGAGCACAAAAGAAGAAAACGTAACTTTGTTGCAGAGGAAATCCACTCCGGCTCATAGTACATGCAAGTAGCATATTAAAACAATGCTGTAAAATGTACATAAGAGACACCCATGACCACACCAACGTCTAAAAAAACTAAACAATAGTACACAGTGTTACACTGCGGTCACATGGACACGGACACAGACACACAAACACACACATACAAATCGACAAGATATAAGTTCTCTCTCTCATTCTCTCTCTCTCTCACTCTCTCTCCACCCCATCAAACTCGGTATTTGCAAGACATAGGACCCAATGAATGGATAGAAAGTGTGCATTAAGCATAATCTAAATACCCTTAGAATTAGAATGGAGATTAGGATGTAGTTATGACATTGTCCGAAGCTTATATCCGCTGTTTGAGAGGACCTGATTTATGACATTTTTCCGAATTATATCCATCATTTGAGAGTATCGGAATTGTGGCATTGTCCCAAGATTATATCGAGAGTATCGGAATTGTGGCATTGTCCCAAGATTATATCGAGAGTATTGGAATTGTGGCATTGTCTCAAGATTATATCGAGAGTATCGGAATTGTGGCATTGTCCCAAGATTATATCGAGAGTATCGGAATTGTGGCATTGTCCCAAGATTATATCGAGAGTATCGGAATTGTAGCAATGTCCCAAGATTATAGCGAGAGTATCGGAGTTGTAGCAATGTCCCAAGATTATATCGAGAGTATCGGAATTGTAGCAATGTCCCAAGATTATATCGAGAGTATCGGAATTGTAGCAATGTCCCAAAATTATATCGAGCATCTGCGTGTATCTACTTTATGATGCTGACCCTAAGATGTACATAGTGGCTGGGTGTATCTCATGTATGACACTGACCATAGACTATAGACAGCATATGGGTGTATTTAATGCATGACACGGGACCCAGGCTATGCACGGCATATGGGTGCATCAAATTCAGACACTGGCCCGTGATTCTATTTTATGACACTGACGCGAGACTATATATAGCATATGGGTGTATATAATTTATGCCACTGACGCGAGGCTATACAAAGCATATGAGTGTACATAATTCATGACACCGGCCGGTGACTATACACAGCATCTGGGTGTTTCAAATTTATGATAGTGAGCCGACACAGTAAATAGTTCGTGACTGACGACATCAGCAGGCATAGTTGTGGTATGCGTTACCATTGAGTTTATATGGCTTTTGTGTTAGATGAAATAAATGATTTGACTATCTATATCTTAAAACATACATACATAAACAGGAGGCAAATATTTTAGTACATGTACCTGTAATTTATAAGTTGATTTTACACCAGTATCCTTATGTAAAATGCTCCGTTTTGCAAAGGCATATAGAAGAAACCGCAGGTTGCCCATAGTCCAAATAAAATGGGCAGAATATCGTCTGCTTGTGACCTTATCGGCGAGCATATGTACACAGCATTTACGGTTATGTGATTTATAATATATCCCAAGATTATATGCCGACCCTGAACGTATCTAAAGTACAACACTGTGTCTAAAAATTATCATATGTCGAGAGTTTCAATTTAACTTGTTGAATCGCATTGATTGTGCTGAAAGCTTCATTTCATATGTTGAAATTTTAGATTATATCTCTTGAATTACAGAGGGGTGATTGGACATTGCATTGTGCTTGTCAGAACTGTTGTTTAAATATGATGAAATGATGAGTTGGTGTTAAGAGTAACGTTACACAATGTCGACGTTAACAATTAAAATTAATATCGAGTACTTGTAAACATCTTCATTTATGGGGCGCCATTAGATTTCACGTATTTACAATTTGACAGTTATCATACTATAAATATATTCGCTAGAGGTGGCTCTTGCGAATGGACTGTATTATTTTTAAACAAGGAGACTGCTTCTCGTTTTAACAGATTAAATCTAATTACTGGAATCACTAATTAATGGAATTTTCATCACGAACAGTTGCATCCAATGTGTAAATTAATGATTCTCGATATATTATATTGAAATTCAACAACCACTGCATAATTCAACATATAAAATCTAAAAGCTCGATCTTGAAAATGGAAACTTAAGGACATGCAACTGTATCCAACTCATGATATTGGATCTCTCGATATACATCAAACTTTTAACTGCAATTTTCTTGTTTGACCAGTATTTGCATGAGATTTTTGTGAATAAAGTAATCCGTATAGTGTCATGCAGAAAGTTCGATAAAGAAAACCAAATTTAAAAAAGCTAGTCATGAATTGAGCAAAATTATTCTATATCGACTGCATCAGTTGTCATATGTGCAAGATTTGTCTAATATACGATTATTTAAATACAATTGTGCGGCTTTTTTTAACTGAGAAATGTCTGCTCTCCTTACAACATTTGCTACTCAATATCAGAAATGCACACACCAAGTTTTGTATTAAATATTTGATTCAATATTGGAAATCTACATACCACGTTTTGTATTGCATATATGACTCAATATAGGAAATGCATGCACCACGTTTTGTATTAAAATATGACCCAGTATTAGAAATTACCACACTCTGTTTTACATATATGACTTAGAATAGAGCCCTAAGTGGCCGAGTGTTCAAAAGCGCTCTCCGTTACGGATCACTGCCATCTCACCTCTGTCTGTGTTGTTTTGAGTCTAGGATTCAGCCAATGTGGGAATGTGAGAAAGCTTGCTAATAGCTTCTCGTGGGTCGGTGGTTTATTTCGGGGGTTTTCCCGGGTTCTTCTTCCACCATCAATACTGGCCGCCATGTATAGCCTATCTTGTGCTGAAAAATGGCGTAAAACCCCAATATAACTACAACACCAATATCAGAAATCTACACACCACGTTTTGTATTACATAGATGACTCAATATTGTAATTCCACACACCATGTTTTGTATTACAAATAAGATGCAGTATTTGTTTGCATATATGACTCAAAATTTGAAATCCCCACACTTGTATTACATTCCTGACTCAATATTGGGAATCTCCACACTCTGTGTTACATAAATAGTTCGACACGTTGAATCGACACACTTCGTATTACATATATGACTCAATATTTGAAATTCCCACATATTATAACTCGATATTGAACACAATCTCCTGTTTAATTACGTGAAACCAAATTAACACATTTGTTCATCTGGACAATGATTAATTACATTCATGTTATCATACATATTTTACAAGTATAATTTTTCTTGGAGCTTAATTGCATGGGTTTAGGAGCCAATTACCACCAAAATATATTTTGGACAAAACCGTTACTGTTACGATTATGTGACCTTGACGTAGCTGATTTTGTATTATGAATCTGTTAAGTTGTATCATATCCATGGCAATTAACACAGTAATTAAAAGAAAAACAATTTCTAATCAAATAAATAAAACAGTAAGAATAAAATGTTGCAAAATATGTGTCACTGGCGATAACCTTTATTCTGTTTTCGGAAGAAGAAAACAAATAATAAAGCTTTTATCTTGGTTAGAATAAGTAAAAGCATTTTTGTTAAGATTTTTTCCCTCACCTATTTTCAAGGTAAGTAAACTTTATTTGACGGAGAAAAGAGTTTTTATACATTACTATGCGTCATAAATTACTGTCTCTTTCTACACTTTTGAATCGAGAGCTGATTAATAAAGAGAAGTAACTCTTAGTATACCTATTTACTAATTAAGTTCGATTAAATATAATCTTAGCTCATTTTTCTATATTTCCTAATTAATCTAGGTTTGCTCACGTGTCAATGACACAAATAATAAATGCTTTTGAAAATGTATCCTCGTGGAAAGTTGACAGTAATAGGAACTGGCAATATAAACGGTATCAACTGTTGACGGACTTGATTGACAGTACTATGGTACATGATAATTTGAAGTTGTAGGGTACATAAATGACAAGATCCTAGAGTCTAGCCTAAATATCGAATAATGATAAACATTTAGTATTTTCTATAACTCAATTATAAGTTGGATTAATCAATTTAGAAGCAGCATACCGTTTTTACAACAGTAATTGCTGATTTATTTGTATATGGGGATCAGGGAACAGTGCTAAGACTAATAGTCAAGACAAGGCTACGACGAAAACGGGGTTAGGACCAAATAAAATCAAACAGACTGAGACCAAATAAATATGACAGAAACCAAATAGACAGGACATATTCCAAATATATGGGACTATGAAGACCACATATAAGGGACTATGAAGACCACATATAAAGGACTAAGAGCAAATAGACGGGGTCAAAACCTATAGTACCTGTGTTATCTACTGCACTATCGATTTATAAGCTAGGCGAAACAGATTTGCAAAGGTCCCAGTCTACAGATCATAAGCGTAGGGAATACATGGAAAAATCCACGGAATACAACGCAAGGGATACAAGGGAAAATTCATAGAATATAAACGAAAGGAATACAAGCCCACTTATGTCAATGAACAGAGACTGAGTGAAGATTATAAGGTCAAAACGTACGACAAACGTAGCTTGTAGCTAAAGGGAGGGGGGGGGGGGAGACAAACAGTACAAATACAATCCTACAAAACAAAGCAAAGTTGAAACTCTGCAGCCGTGGCTTAGCTAAATTCATTTATTATATTAAAGTGCGCATGCAGAGATCTTGTGTAATGACTGAAATTAATTTTGACGACATAAAAGTATCATTTGTAGCTTGAATAATTGTATCGCGCTCTCAGCCAACCAGCAGCAGAGGGGGTGAATCAGACAACATTTTTAAACAAGTTTTCAATGAAATCAGGCTTCTACGGCCAAGATGTGGTGAATCGGATACAAGTTTTCAATGGATTAGGATCAAATCAGTCCAAAAAAAAATCAATGATCAGGCAAAAAAATCAATGAAATCAATGAAATCAAAAAAATGACTAAGCCTCCATTCGTCTTCAACCGAATATTTGATCCAGTCCTAAGGATGAAAATCCTTAGGATTTCACAAACAGACTAATCGCTAACACCTCATCTTGTAAATCAATCAGATTATTAGACTGGTCAGTGAGTTTGAAATTAATTCTGGTTAATGAATTATTATGACATCGCATATAGACTGGATTCACCGGAGACTCAATAATTAAATACCCTGGAGGAGCTGTTGGTGCAAATGAATACAAAATATATCCCTGCTGAGCTTGATTTGATCGTTCTAAATTTATTTGATAGCTTCCTTCGATAACATCACACACTAAATTGAGCGCAATCACCGAGGATATATTCACATTGAACGGAGCAATATGCCTGCCGCCACCGTCTGGGTCATTATTATGTTTGAGGATTTTTATTGTTTTTCTCCATGTATCATGAATTATTTTAAGACCAACATCGATGGCATCACTGAGAAGTTTTTGTCCGGCTCGCCTCCTCTGCTGGGCTCAATTTTTTTGACGATTTAACCTGTTTTTCACGGAAAGTCTTTAAAAACTCTTCTGGGGTCGGTATTGGTTTATTTTTCCGTCTGAGGTATTCTATTGCAGAACGATATTGTGGGGATCCACACTCAATACAAATCTGATATTTTCCCCGAACACCTTTTCCACAACCAAGACAGGGTTTTGGACCCTCGGGACATCGTTGTTTTGCAGTACAATTATGTACCCCACAGAATTCTCCATAGGAAGTTTTTCCACATCGCTGTGTGGATCCTAAAAACAACCAATTGCATTTATTAACTGCAAGTGCCGAATTCACCATTATTATTAATCGTTAATCAACATTCAATTAGACGTTAAAAAGTATATAGTATAATGATTAGTGATTACTCTGATAACAATGATGAGTTTTTGCAAACACCACAAACATATCACGATCTTCAAGAATACTACAAAAGGCATTTAACGCCATCATGGAGTGTTTCTAAAAAAAATTCTGCCATTGAATTACTCACCGAAGATAGTTATCTACGCCATGGTGTAATAATTCAACAACGGGGACAATTTTACGTTTTTGTGGATGATCCCGACATCACAGTTTTTCAGGGGTGTTCTGCGGTGAATGAAATTATTCCCCGGGATAGATTGAGATATCCCTCTATCGATATTGATTCTAAAAATCCATCGTTGGAAGAGTTGTTATTATATTTCAATGACTTAGTTGACTCTGTCAATGATGTTTTGGTTTTTGAAACCAGTGGTGGTTATCACATTTTATTGAAAACGATTCCGATTGATTTTGATACTCATCGGGAATTATTAAAAAAAATTGCCGCAGACAGACCAACATGGAATGTTGATACAGGGGCTGGATTGTACAGCATCAAATTACCGGGAACGAGGTCAGCAAAACCAAACAGCATTGATAAGCGATTAATTTATCCGGAAAATCTAAAGGATACTAGTTCATTATTGTCTTGTCCTGTTGCTGTACAACCTTGTTATGAAAAACTCACTGGCGACGATAGTATTTTTGACGATAGTATTTTTGAAGATGATAATCTCACCAGTGACTTTATCACCAGTGAACAAATTTATCAGATTTCAATAGCGCTAACTGGACAATCCGATCAAATCACTGGAATTACAAATCAAACCAGTAATATGATTTCGCTAGGTAGGGTTGCTGGATCGTATTGCAATATTTGTCAGCGCCGACATGGATACAATGAGATTGGTGGATACAATGAGGGAAAAGCCATCGATGCATTTGTTGTAGTTTATTCAGATCGATTTGTGATAGGTTGTTTCCGTACCACAAAAACTAAACTCACGATTGACAGAAATGAAAATAACATTTCTAACAATAAAACCCGCTACGAAAAGTATTTAAAATCGTATCATTATCGTCGTGAAGACCACAGTGGGGAATTTCCCATACGGGTTCCAGATGACACTTACTGTGAGCCCCCCGTTCATGAAAACGGTCAAGGATGTAAAATCATCCTCAACGATAACTATATGGATGGTTCTGCTTGTGGGATGGGAAAATCAAAATCAGCATGGGAATCAATACGAGATGATCAATCTGTGCTCTATTTGTCATACAGAAAGACGTTCACCAGAAAGACCACCATCGACTACAATCTCGAATCGTATGAACAAATTCATGGAACCATTATTTTTGATACAAGAACTCATCGAAGGGTTATTTCGCAAATTGAATCGATTGTACGAGTGAAGGGAATTCCCGATGTGTTATTGTTAGATGAATGGCATGGCATTCTTCGTCAAATAATTTCATCGGGTCGTGGAAAACAAATTTGGGAAACACTGGTATGGTTGATTTCTTCAGCAAAACGGGTTATTGTACTTGATGCAGATGCCAATAACGACGACCGTCGGGACATGAAATTCATTATTAATGATTATCAACCCGATCATGGAAAGAAGTTTATTGTGGAAGCGTCCCATCATGACAATTACATCAAATTGTTAGACACATTGCAACAAGGAAATCGTGCCGTAGTTTTCACACAGAACAAACGACATGGGAATTATTCTGTAGAATCTCTTGCTAAACTATTACAGCATTTAGGATACCGAGTGAAATACTATCACGCTGATACCGATTCGGCTGAAAAAGAAAGAGATTTTGCTGATCCCGTTGAAGCGTTTAATAACATCGATGTAGTGATTTATAATTGCACCGTAGAAGCAGGAATTTCAATCATAGATGAGCGATTTAAGTACCTTGCGGTGTTTTCTGAACAATTAGGGTCTGTAGAAGCAACTAAACAAGCAATTCATCGTTTTAGAAATATTATTGAAATCCATTATTCGTCTACTAAACGAGTTTGCACTGAGTTGCCACTCACACGTGATGAAATTATTTCTGCCATTGAATCCCATGAGAGGGATTTATCCTCTACGGAATTGTTGTTCAGAACCCCGAATCTCAATGATGTGAATTCTAGTTACGGGTATGCATTTATCAGCGCCATTATTGACGAAAATAATTCGAAGTGTTATTTTACTGGCAGACTTGTTACAATGATGAAAGGAACCGGATATGAAGTCACATGGGAATTACCAGATGAATATTCGTTGTGGTGTGAAAAAAATAAAACCAACAAAATCGATACCGCGGCAATGAACAATAATCCCGTCGTAGATGATTTTTTGAAATCTACCATCGGGGAAAGAATTGCGTCGGCGAGTGATAAAGTCAATAATGGCAGAGCCATCAATGATAAAATCGATACACAACAAAAATACCATCGATATGATCCTGAAGAACGATTAGAACCCTACGCGAAGAAATTGATGTATCTCAATCATGTATTTCAGACCGATGTGGGAAAATTGGACACAAATCAAATAGAACAACGTGATAAAAAATATTTCAAGGTTACAAAGATACCAGCGAGTCCTTGTTGATAAATTCAATGCTGGTAAGTCAATTATTACACAACAATGCCGATCTGATAAAATCAATCCCCGGCAACAACTCGAAATTATAAGAAATGTCCTTGAAGTATTAAAACTCCCTGATGTGGTTCCGGATGATTTATCGATAAAAAGTGTTCCTGTGAACCGTACTGAATTAATCAAGAATATCAACACCATGTTAAAAAAACCCTGACCAATTCGATAAATATCAAGCGCTATTAAAACACTTCAATGAAATATTTCCTGATGTGCGGTGTAGAAATAAAACACTATCAGTGAAAAATATAATCGAAAAAATCAAATTGATTTACAAAGGGTTCGGTGGAAGATTACAATCGGATGATATTAAAAACGCCGGAAGATGTAACCTCACACTGTTTTATCCTGAATGGCCCAAATCTGACTTTATAGATGATTCGATATGGATTAATGAAATTGTTGACGATGTAGGGTTTGCTGGAAAAGATGTAACTGCGACAGATACACACACTACAATGTTACGATTCCATGTATGGACCGTCAATGGATGGTTTTCCCGATATGATATGTCAGATTGATCAAAAAAAGAATGAGGGAAGTGACAGTATTATTATTTTTATATACAATTTGGTTACTTCCCTCATCACTGATAACGCTGTTAAAACAACAAAATAAGACTTCCATGGTGGTGTTAAAAATCATCCGACATGTCATTGATGTGTTTGAAGGGTTTCATTGACCATCATGTTGGTTGAGAAGTATTAACAATTCCGTTTTTTATCAGGATGATTTTTTACTACTCGGTATTCTTCTTCAGGTAGATCTTCTACAGCGTTATCAAATAATGTTTCTAGATCATCAAACCAACTTCGTCTTTCTTCATTAATATCCCCGCGTAATAACATCCATATGTTATCGTTGCCATCGATGCAATATCTTGGAAGCACGATATCTTGTCGTAGTTTAAAAAATATGATAGTTTCTTTGATTGAATCAAATTCAATAATTCTCCTTTTAGTTACGTTCAAGCAAATGGTATTAATTCTAAAATCCCTGAAATCATTATTATTTTTCATTGGAAATATTTTTCGGGTTTTATCGAATAGAAATCTTGGTAAGGGTCGTGGTGGTGATGGCATACGTGGTGGTGGTGAACTTGAACGTGGTGAACGTGGTGGTGAATTACTGCTACGATCAATCCAATTTATTCCATCATGAACTTCCATGAGTGATTTAATGAATCCCATTGTATGTATTATTCTGATATCAATTTTGTGTTTAATTAAATAACTGCTATAATATAATGTCATTGTTTGAAAACGCATTAAACGATTATAGACGCGCTTATCCCACAGTGACCATTCGTGATAAAATCACCAGTTCTGGTAGAAGGATAATCACGGAAAAATGTCCTGATGGTGTCACTCACATTTGTCATATCCATGAAAACAGAAATTCTGCAGCACGTATTCGTCTCCAACAGAAATATCGCCAACGGAACAAAAACATGTTAGATGTAGAAACGCTAGCGTTAGAATTGCTTGCAATCCCCCCAATTGAAAAACTTATTAAACAAAAATAACACTTCTGATTAATCATCAATAATTAAAAACATAATTTATCTATTAAAATGAGCTACATGAAATGCAGTATAGAATATTTACCAGAAATTATTCAGGGACATCCTCATTCAGCCGTTAAAGTGAAATATCATAATGGAGGGTTTAGAACTATACAAAAATCACCAACGGGAGGAAAATTTGTAACTAAAATGGTTGAACATCGATCGGAATATGCACGGCTACGGTTACAACAAAAACGTCTCAACAGGATGATAAAAGAAGGAATCTCCGATGAAGAAATAAATCGACTTGGTCTTGATGATAAACTACAATTTTCCGTTTAATTTTCTTCGGGTCTGTTCTTCTAGTTCTTCATATTTCTGTGTTGCTAGTCTATTTTCACGATTAAATTTTTCATGGTCTATGGCTCCACCATCAGATTCTATTTGTTTTCGTTTTCCAATTTCATTAAAAAATTCACGATCATAATCCTTCCATGAATCATCGTCACTGGTGATTTTACGTTTTCGTTTTCGTTTGCCACTGCCATCACTGACTTTGTCATCACTGACTTTGTTACCATTGCCATTATTAGTGACCTTTTCCACAGGAATCCTTGAATATATTTCATTGATTTCTACAGCAATAGAATTGTATTCAGACAATAAAGAATTGTATTTGTGAGTTAGCGACGAATACTCTTCAGTGAGAGATTTTAATTCACATCGTACATCATTGAGTTCAGTCCTTAACCGTTCACGGTCCTGAATTACTTCATTACGACGTTCTAACCGATATTGTAGGTTATTATTATTAATAGATTGTTGCTGTAACATAGATAGTTTTCCCTGCAATGATTTGTTTTCATTAGTCAGATTGGATACTTGCTGTTGTAAGCGCCGAATTGTTTCTTTATCAATAATGCTGTCAGTGATTCTATCACTGTCAACATTTTTACCATCTAAAAACTCTGTTATTTCTTCATCGATGCTATTATCAATAATTCTTTCAACGGGAATGCTATTTTCAACGGGAACATCATTAGATTTCCAAATTTTGTAGATGCGTTGATAACTGATTTTATACTTATTTGCGATTTCTGATAACGGGATAACATCTTTAGAGGCTTTTATATCGGATATATCATCATGGGTTAGTAATCTGCGAAGAGGCATCATATATATAACAATAAGAAATATTTTTACAACAATGACAATGACAATGACAATAACAGACGGTTCAGATTGGTGTGGAAACTATCAGATTTATTTATTTTATATACAATTATGATACTTTCCACAAACTTGATAGGGCTGTTGAAACACTTCCATGACTGTCTCACGATGAAATAACACTTCCATGATGGTGTTAAAAATCCATTGATGTAAAAAAATAGAAATGAGGGAAGTGACAGTATTATTATTTTTATATACAATTTGGTTACTTCCCTCATCAATGATAACGCCCTTAAAACAACAAAATAACACTTCCACGGTGATTTTGTCACTGGTGTTGAAACGGCCGATAAAATGTAATCTGCTGTTTCAACATCAATGATAGATTTCAGAATATTTCAGAGGCACTAACAGCTTTTCTTTACGGAAAATCCCATGCAAAATCGACTACTTGACCCTACGAGGTTTTTTTATCAAAAATCGATGAAAATAACTAAAAATCGCTGAAAACAGTCAAAAATTGATGAAAATTGGCTCAAAATCGATGAAAATTAATCCTAACAGCTTTTCTCTACAGAAAATCCCATGCGAAATCGACTACTTGACCGTAAAATCTCTTTGAGAATAACCACCAAAACTGTCAAAAATTCAGTGAAAAACCACCAAAACTGTCAGAAAATCAATGAAAAACCACCAAAACTGTCAAAAAACCACCAAAACTGTCAGAAAATCAATGAAAAACCACCAAAACTGTCATACAAAATATTTCACTGAATAAAAAAATATTTCACTGATTAAAAAATATTTCACACTGAATAAATAATTCAATGACTCTGTTGCAACAATCAATAATTGTATCAGTATCATTCATTATACAAGCCTCAGATGGTGAATTAACAACTTAATACTTCAAGGACATTTCTTATAATTTCGAGTTGTTGCCGGGGATTGATTTTATCAGATCGGCATTGTTGTGTAATAATTGACTTACCAGCATTGAATTTATCAACAAGGACTCGCTGGTATCTTTGTAACCTTGAAATATTTTTATCAAGTTGTTCTATTTGATTTGTGTCCAATTTTCCCACATCGGTCTGAAATACATGATTGAGATACATCAATTTCTTCGCGTAGGGTTCTAATCGTTCTTCAGGATCATATCGATGGTATTTTTGTTGTGTATCGATTTTATCATTGATGGCTCTGCCATTATTGACTTTATCACTCGCCGACGCAATTCTTTCCCCGATGGTAGATTTCAAAAAATCATCTACGACAGGATTATTGTTCATTGCCGCGGTATCGATTTTGTTGGTTTTATTTTTTTCACACCACAACGAATATTCATCTGGTAATTCCCATGTGACTTCATATCCGGTTCCTTTCATCATTGTAACAAGTCTGCCAGTAAAATAACACTTCGAATTATTTTCGTCAATAATGGCGCTGATAAATGCATACCCGTAACTAGAATTCACATCAATGAGATTCGGGGTTCTGAACAACAATTCCGTAGAGGATAAATCCCTCTCATGGGATTCAATGGCAGAAATAATTTCATCACGTGTGAGTGGCAACTCAGTGCAAACTCGTTTAGTAGACGAATAATGGATTTCAATAATATTTCTAAAACGATGAATTGCTTGTTTAGTTGCTTCTACAGACCCTAATTGTTCAGAAAACACCGCAAGGTACTTAAATCGCTCATCTATGATTGAAATTCCTGCTTCTACGGTGCAATTATAAATCACTACGTCGATGTTATTAAACGCTTCAACGGGATCAGCAAAATCTCTTTCTTTTTCAGCCGAATCGGTATCAGCGTGATAGTATTTCACTCGGTATCCTAAATGCTGTAATAGTTTAGCAAGAGATTCTACAGAATAATTCCCATGTCGTTTGTTCTGTGTGAAAACTACGGCACGATTTCCTTGTTGCAATGTGTCTAACAATTTGATGTAATTGTCATGATGGGACGCTTCCACAATAAACTTCTTTCCATGATCGGGTTGATAATCATTAATAATGAATTTCATGTCCCGACGGTTTAAATATTTTCTAAATAATTCTAGATCGTCGTTATTGGCATCTGCATCAAGTACAATAACCCGTTTTGCTGAAGAAATCAACCATACCAGTGTTTCCCAAATTTGTTTTCCACGACCCGATGAAATTATTTGACGAAGAATGCCATGCCATTCATCTAACAATAACACATCGGGAATTCCCTTCACTCGTACAATCGATTCAATTTGCGAAATAACCCTTCGATGAGTTCTTGTATCAAAAATAATGGTTCCATGAATTTGTTCATACGATTCGAGATTGTAGTCGATGGTGGTCTTTCTGGTGAACGTCTTTCTGTATGACAAATAGAGCACAGATTGATCATCTCGTATTGATTCCCATGCTGATTTTGATTTTCCCATCCCACAAGCAGAACCATCCATATAGTCATCGTTGAGGATGATTTTACATCCTTGACCGTTTTCATGAACGGGGGGCTCACAGTAAGTGTCATCTGGAACCCGTATGGGAAATTCCCCACTGTGGTCTTCACGACGATAATGATACGATTTTAAATACTTTTCGTAGCGGGTTTTATTGTTAGAAATGTTATTTTCATTTCTGTCAATCGTGATTTTAGTTTTTGTGGTACGGAAACAACCTATCACAAATCGATCTGAATAAACTACAACAAATGCATCGATGGCTTTTCCCTCATTGTATCCACCAATCTCATTGTATCCATGTCGGCGCTGACAAATATTGCAATACGATCCAGCAACCCTACCTAGCGAAATCATATTACTGGTTTGATTTGTAATTCCAGTGATTTGATCGGATTGTCCAGTTAGCGCTATTGAAATCTGATAAATTTGTTCACTGGTGATAAAGTCACTGGTGAGATTATCATCTTCAAAAATACTATCGTCAAAAATACTATCGTCGCCAGTGAGTTTTTCATAACAAGGTTGTACAGCAACAGGACAAGACAATAATGAACTAGTATCCTTTAGATTTTCCGGATAAATTAATCGCTTATCAATGCTGTTTGGTTTTGCTGACCTCGTTCCCGGTAATTTGATGCTGTACAATCCAGCCCCTGTATCAACATTCCATGTTGGTCTGTCTGCGGCAATTTTTTTTAATAATTCCCGATGAGTATCAAAATCAATCGGAATCGTTTTCAATAAAATGTGATAACCACCACTGGTTTCAAAAACCAAAACATCATTGACAGAGTCAACTAAGTCATTGAAATATAATAACAACTCTTCCAACGATGGATTTTTAGAATCAATATCGATAGAGGGATATCTCAATCTATCCCGGGGAATAATTTCATTCACCGCAGAACACCCCTGAAAAACTGTGATGTCGGGATCATCCACAAAAACGTAAAATTGTCCCCGTTGTTGAATTATTACACCATGGCGTAGATAACTATCTTCGGTGAGTAATTCAATGGCAGAATTTTTTTTAGAAACACTCCATGATGGCGTTAAATGCCTTTTGTAGTATTCTTGAAGATCGTGATATGTTTGTGGTGTTTGCAAAAACTCATCATTGTTATCAGAGTAATCACTAATCATTATACTATATACTTTTTAACGTCTAATTGAATGTTGATTAACGATTAATAATAATGGTGAATTCGGCACTTGCAGTTAATAAATGCAATTGGTTGTTTTTAGGATCCACACAGCGATGTGGAAAAAATTCCTATGGAGAAATCTGTGGGGTACATAATTGTACTGCAAAACAACGATGTCCCGAGGGTCCAAAACCCTGTCTTGGTTGTGGAAAAAGTGTTCGGGGAAAATATCAGATTTGTATTGAGTGTGGATCCCCACAATATCGTTCTGCAATAGAATACCTCAGACGGAAAAATAAACCAATACCGACCCCAGAAGAGTTTTTAAAGACTTTCCGTGAAAAACAGGTTAAATCGTCAAAAAAACTGAGCCCAGCAGAGGAGGCGAGCCGGACAAAAACTTCTCAGTGATGCCATCGATGTTGGTTTTAAAATAATTCATGATACATGGAGAAAAACAATAAAAATCCTCAAACATAATAATGACCCAGACGGTGGCGGCAGGCATATTGCTCCGTTCAATGTGAATATATCCTCGGTGATTGCGCTCAATTTAGTGTGTG